>JAXISO010000105.1:0-137644 GCA_036785465.1 Colletotrichum agaves | reverse complement strand
GAAAATATTACTAATATTTTAATTAAACTAGTTAAGAAGTATATATTTAATATTTTTAAAGATGTACTTTATATAAAAGAAGCAGGTTTTTTACCTACTAATAATAAAAATAACAAGTCACTCCCTCTTAGAGATATAGACTTATACTATTAGTAATATAGGTTTTCCTACTTAATTTTTTTTTTATATATATATAAGTAGGTTTTTTACCTACTAATAGTAAAGATAATAAGTTACTCCCTCTTAGAGATATAGACTTATACTATTAGTAATATAGGTTTTCCTACTTAATTTTCTTTTATATATATTTTATATATATATATTTATATATTTTTTTATATATAAAGGTTTTCCTTTAATTAAGTTTTTTCCTTCTATATATTTCTATTATATCTTTAAGATATAACTTTTATAAAAGTTATTATCTTAAGGGGGGATATAAGAATATAACCTATAAAGTTAATATATATTCTTTTATAACTATATTTATATATAAAGGATTTAAATATTCTATATTTATCCATATTTTTATGATCTTATACGATATGAAGAAATGGATTAAATATTTGAATTCCTTATAAAATTTGTAGTTGAATAGTATATAGTTTGATACTATATGCTAATACTGCTAAATATAGTTATAATAACCTAATAATAGAAATATACATCAAAGCGTACGCTAATGCAGCGCACAGACTACTTCGGAGGTCCGGATCCGCTTGGACCCACACGGACCCACACGGACCCACTTCGGTAGTCCATAACGGACCAATATAGAGCTCCATAGAGGTCTAAGTGTAATAATAAGAGGTATAATAAGCTAGAAATATTCCTACCTTTCTAGTTAGGAAAGCAAGAAAGCAAGACTTTAATAAATACATATATTTCTTATTCTTTCCTCTATTCAAATATTATGCAACAAACTATTAAAACTATTCTTATATACCACACTCTACCCAATATATTATTATATATATGTAGAAGCTTTACTACTTTATTACCTACCTACCTTTCCATGCTTACACTATTTATTACTAAAATAATTTAATAAGTGGGATTTATAAAGTAGTTTATAAAGTTGAATATAGTAATTACCTTTTATAAAATATATATTATAGAAGGTAATAAAGAGAAAACTACTTTTTAAACTTATTATGGGCTATTTAAATAATTAGTATATTTATTTGGATTTATAAGTACCCTAATAAACTTTTAGTAATATATTAATAAATTACTTTATAAGTTCCTTAATAACTTTATAATTATATATATAAATAATATATTAATTTACTTAAGTGAGTTAAAGACTAATTATAAAGTAAAAGTTCTTTAAATTCTTAAGTAGTTAAAAAAAGTTAGGCTTAACTTTAATCCCTCTAAGTATAAGTTTTTAGTAAAGATTATTAAGTATATTAAATTTATTCTCTATATAGACTATAAAATTATATATAATTTAGAAAAGGTCTATATAATAATAAAATAGTTAATACCTATTATAGTTAAGATTATAAGGAGTTTTCTTAGATTTACTAATTTTTATTATATTTTTATTAATAAATATAATAAAATTATTATACTACTTATAAAATTAATAAGTAAGAGTATTACCTTCTTATAGGATTAATATAAATAAGTTATATTTAATTTACTTAAGAAGATATTTATTATAGCCCTAATTCTATACTTATTTAATTTGGATTTAAAGACTTTTATAGAGACTAATTACTCTAGGTTTACTATAAGTAATACTCTAATTTAAGAGAATAATAAGAGTATTTATTACTTAGTTATCTTTTACTTATAAAAACTTATACTTATATAGTATAATTACCTAATTTATAATAAGGAGTTATTTATAATTATAATATACTTATAAGTATAGAATATAGAGTTATAAAATTATAGGAAGTTTATAGTAGTAATTAATTATAAAGGCTTAGAATACTTTATAAAAAAAGCTAAATTAATAGAGTACTAGAGTTAATAAGTAAAGGAGCTTTTAAAGTATAACTTTAAATTTTTATACTACTTTAGGAGGTTAATAATAATACTAAATATACTCTCTTATTATAAATAAGATATACTAATTAAATAGGATAATAAGTGGGAATAAGGGTAAATAATATAAGTTATCCTAGACTCTACTCTTTTAGTTTAAAAGTTATATAAAAACTATATAGTACTATTCCTACTTTATATTTAAGTTTTTAAAAACCCTAAATTATAGTAATTATGGGATAAAGTCTAGTTATAAAATAAGGAGTATTAATTAATATATTACCTTATAATAATAGGAGCCTAATTATTCCCCCCTGGGATAATAATAAAAGTATAAATTATAGAGTATAATATTAATATAGTTAATTAATTAATATTTTATAATTAAATTTAGGTATTAAGTAGGGTTAATATAAATAATAATAAGAATATTCTTTAAATATAAATAATTTAGTTTTTTTATAATTTAGTAATAATAGGATATTTAGGCTATAATAATATACTAAGTATCCTTAATTACTAGTACTTTTAATTAGGGTAATTAAATATAATATAGTAGTTTATTTATAATTATAATAAATATAGAGGGGGGATAATTTAAAAATAGGTAAAATATAGCTTATTATAATTATTACTAGTCCCTAAGTAGATTTACTCTTATTTCTTAATAGACTTTATTATTAACCTCTTAATATCTACTATAAATAGTATAAAGTACTTATAAATAATTATAAACTACCTAGGTAAAGTAATTACTCTTAAAATAATAAATATAATAAATATAGAGGCTTATATAGAGTACTTTATAACTTACTATTATAGGTTCTATAGAATCCCTTATATAATTATTAATAATAAAGAGAGTAATTAAATAAGTTATTTCTAATAGAAATTTTATAAATTAATAGGGATTAAATAATTCCTAAGTATTATCTTCTACTTATAAATTAATAAAGTAACTAAGTAATTTAATTAGGAGATCTAGGCTATTCTTAGGACTATAGTAAACTTTATATAGAATAATTAGGAGGACTATTTACTCTCTATTTAATTATTATTAAATAATTATAATATATTTATTATAGGGATTAATCCCTTCTTTTTAGAATATAGTTTTTATATAGAGTTAATTATAATTATATTAGTAAGTATAGAGTAAATTAATAGCCATAAGGATACTACTTAGAAATTTATTAAGTAACTTATATATATTATAGAGATAATTTAAGTAATAATTATAGTAGTTTAGTAAGAAATAGAGTAGTTAATAAACTCTTAGTAGAGTTCTACTAAGTAATTTAAAATAGGAGATAAGGTCTAGTTATTAATAGTTAATTATAAAATAATTAAACCTTATAAGAAACTTAATTAATTTTATTAAAAATATAAAATAATTATAATTATTTTACTAATAATAATAATACTTAATATATTAGGGAGAGTTTACTCTAATTTTTATATATTACTTTTATAAAAAGTAGAAGAGAACTCCTTATTAAGTTAATAATAAATAAATAAATAATTATTACTAATTTATAAGGACTTTAATAATAATAAATAATAAATTAATAAAATTATAATAGTAAAATAGAAAAGAAAGAGTTATAGGTAAGTTTATAAAATTCTTATATAATAGGAAGAATATTTAGTACTTATTTAGGAGTTATTTTTAGAACTTAAGAATAATAGAGTAATAAATAAGTATAAAATTAAATATAGTTAAATTATAAATTATAATAGAGATTAATAATATAATACTACTACTAAAAAGGGTTCTATTATTATTTAAAAACTAGGGAATATATAATAATTTATAAACTAAGGTAATAATAGAGTAATTAAATAATAAAGGGGTAATTAGGTACTAGGAGTATATAAAATTTAGTATAAGTTAGAAATAGAGATAAAATATAAGGGGAGTAGTAAATATATCTCCTTAAAGATAATAGTAATAAATAAGAATAAGCTAATTAGAGTAATTACTTAAGTAGGGGTAATATAGGCACTATAGGGTATAGGTAGGTTAATAGGTATAAAGCCTAAAAGTATAGCGGGCACAGCGGGCACAGTAGGCGCGGCAGGCACTAGGGGTGTAGTGGGTACGGGGGGAGCCGGGACTTCCTTCTTTTTACCCTTGTGAGTAATATACTAGGTAGAGACTTATACTTTTATAGTAGTGAGGAGGTAGTAATAGTCTTAGTACTAGGCTAGGGTTTATAGAGTAATTAATTAAGTAAGTAGGATATAAATAATTAGTGAATTTATAAGTACTTAGGAATTAATATATATTAATTATTAGGTCTCTTAAACCTAGTAATTAATAATAAGGGGGAGTATTAATTAAATAATAAATTAATTATTATAATAAAATAAATTTATAGGAAATATATATAATAATATAATTATTATTATTATAAGTAGTAATATAATTTAAATAATATAAATTATTATTATTTATTTTATAGAGTTAATATAGAATTTATAATAAGTAAGTATAAATTATATTAATAGGGTCCTTATAAATTAGGAAGAAGTAGTTAATATTAGTCTTATAGAGATTAATAAGAGTATAGGCTTTATAAGGGGTTTTATAGGGAGTATTAATAGTCTAGAATATAAGGAAGTAGTAAGTATACTTATAGGGAGTTTATAATAAGTTAATAATACTTAGATTTAATTTAAAGAGTTAAAAGTATATATAATATTAGTATTATTAATAAGAGGGGGCTATTTAATATAACTCTAGGTAGTAGGCTCTTTATTATTATTAAATATAATTAAAGTTATAATTAAAGTACTCTTATTAAAGAGAGTTATTTTAGTTTTATTTAACTTAAGGAATTATATAAGTATAGAGTATTAATTAGAGGTAGCTAGTAAGTTAGTGGGAGTAGGAGACTTAGTTTCTATAGAGGCTAAGTTAATATTAAAAAGTATAAACTATAGTAATAAGTTAATAAGTTATATATAATAGTAGGGTGGGATTTATATAAGCTTATTAGTATAGTAATATAAGTTATATAGAGGAGAGAGAGTTAAAAGTTTATTTATAGTAGTAAATTATTTAATAAAGTAGGTACTTATTTTAGTAGGCTAGGTTAAATTTCCTCTATATTGAGAGAGCTAGTGGAATAAATTTATCTATTAGTAACTAGGTAGAATAGAGTAGTAGGATATTATTATGAGCTGGGCTATACCTAAGCTACTATATTTATAGGCTATGCCTGAATATATATAAAAGCTATGAGCCCTAAGTAGGTCATATAATACTTATAAATATATTGCTAGAGAAGTTATATAGGGAACTTCCCTTCTCCTTAGCTTAGATTCTATTAATTAAGGCACCCCTATATTATATAAACCCGGGCTCCGCTCTTTATACTTAGTAGTAATATTCTTAGAAAATATAATAATAATATAATAATAGAATTTAATAATAGGAAAATAGGACTCTTAAATAAGAATTAAAATATAATATAGATAATAAAGAAATAATAAATAGGTATAAAGAGATATAAAAAAAATATAGTTCTAGAAAGGCTTAATAAGTAATAATAATCCAGGATATTTAATTAATACTAGCTACTATAGGCTATCTTAAATTATAGAGAATAGGATTTACCTTTAGTAAATAAATATTTTATTATAAGCTAGGATTTATTATAAGTACTTTATATAATTAAATATATTAACTTATTAATTATAGTTAAGTTATATTATAATTAGAAATATTATAATTATAAGTGGGTTTTATAGTAATAATATAAATAAGTAGGTATAATTATATAAATACCTTAACTATAAACTTTTTTAACTAATAACAGTATCCAACTGGCCCACAATAGTTAAATCCAGCTATTGGATTCTTTTGGGTTAGGGATTCCCACGCACAGACGGTATGGAATTCTCTCCCCTTTATCCTTTAACCTGTACTCCGGCAACCACGGCCAGCTCTTATTATCTTATCATTCATTTCTCTTGCTACTTCCCATAATTCTGCCTTACCATTTGAAATCCCATCCTGTCATTGCCTTATGGTAGCCTACTACGGTCGAGATTGAATGGAGGAAATTGAATAGCCCAACACGATGATTGACTGCTTACAGGAGAGCAACATATCTGAGAACTACCTCTACTGCTACTGATGAATGACCAGCACTGCAGTGATCTTCAACGGGATTGACGGCTTGCGAACCCTCCGAGACAAACAGCCTCGTCGCCGCAATGATTCATCTCTCGATCGCCGACCCCTGGAGCCCCTCCAACAAGACCGCTACCACTGCTCTTCGGCTCCCAAGGCCGCTAGGCACTGCGGCTAGGATGCCTGTCTTCTGAAGCCCTTTCCTCGTTCCAAGCCTCTACCTTGGACTCGATCTCCGGCGTCGATCTCGACTTCGACTTCGACGAAATACATCTAGCGGGAGCGAATGTGTAACACCAGGCTTGCGTATGCAGTTAGTTTGGAGCTGATATCAGATATGTTTGGCCCGGCGGCACTCGCTGTAAACTTCGGACTTGCCGGCACCAATAAGAAAAGGCTTATGTGAAAGGATTCCCTGAACTTGCGTTCCAGCGTCCGTCGCGACCATATCTGCCGTCGATCATTTGCGAGGACTAGCAGCCGAGGAGCTGGCGGCGGCCTGGGAAAATCAAAGAGCCATATACGGAAAGCATTGCGGCATGCGGCGGCGAAGAACTCTATCGTGTACAAGTAATGGCGTGATGGACTGTGTTGTGTGTTTGACTTGGATCACATCGTCAGATCTGAGAATAACTTACTTGTGCATAGGCTAGTCTTGTTTTAGACTGAGGTCATGTTGGTAAAAAGTCGGGGGATCTGCGCTTCGAGGGAGTTGCAAAGATACACCTCCGCCAGCATCTCAAAGGTTAGTGCGGCATGCGTCCCACTGATACCAGGGTTATGGAAAAGGCGACAGGGCAGTAACAGTGGGTCTCCTGCCGCACTAATCTTTGAGATGCTGGAGGAGGTGTAGTGGGATGCCCTGTAGCGGGACCGGGGTCAGGCGCCTGGAAGAGCTCCGGAAAGGCTTCTAGGGCGGCGTAAGAATTGTGGAATATGCATGCTGTCCTTTCAGCAGGGACTGCACCACAACGACGAGGCGTTCGGATGAGATATCGAGGAAAAACAAACTGTGTTTCTCGATAAGGGAGTGATTAGCGATAATAGTCAATTTCGAGCACGGCATTAAAGGTTATGCGGCTGCGTATTCTCCGGTTGGACATGGCCTGTATCCGGAAGACACGTTTGCTCACCAACACAACCAGGATTGTGAGGAACTACATAGAAACATACTAAAGCTATTAGTATTATAGTGTATTACATAGAGAACTTAGTAAGTATACTTTGTCTTATTACTAAATATTAATAATATATTCTTTCTTGGCTTATTTAACTCTTTTTGATTGTCCATACTGTGGTGGTATATCTGCCCTTAAGTGGCTTAGTGCTGTGGAGGGGGGTAAGGTGAGGTGTAAGCCGTTGCCATACCGCACCCACCGAAAGGTACCTGGACCACAGGGCAAGAGGTATGATTGGCCAGATCAGCTGCGGATCCTTGCGGCTCTGGATGCGGATGCCGGGTCCCCGTCCCAAGGGCCTACCTAGGTAGCAAGTGGAGAGCCTTGGTAATTTTCCCGCTTTCCTGTCAGTGTCGGGTCGTGGTTCTGGCTCCATATCCAGTGCCCCCCATGCGTACAATAGAACCACCCGAACCCAGAGTCCCAATTGCTATCTGCTGTGTTTGCCCCCGATCATGGCGGCCATGTCCTACTCTACCGTTGGCTTGTAGCGCGTCAGGAGTGCTCTTCCTTAGTCTTCTAACCCCTCACTCATCTTACTTGCACAGTCCGGCCCGAACCAGCGCGGCCCAGGAACAACCATTCGCATGCTACATTCTTACTATACTACAACAGTCTGTCGCCCGCATCGATCCGGATACGCAGTAAAGTAAGGTAAGGTACCTTACAAGACAAGCCGGACGGACTAGGTAGCAGTAGGCCAACCACCCTGACCACCTAGATAGATGGGCTGGAGGGAACAAAAAATTTGGAACACCACCACCAGCTGTGCGCCAACACCTCCGGTTCTGGGTCCTGTACATGCGCCGTCAAACATCCCTTATTTCGGTCGTGGAGGGGTTCGTGCCCTCGGCTCGGAACTGGTATGCCTTGGATCTGAATCCGCGACTGATCTCATTTGCCGTTCCTAGGACATAGCATCGTCGACCGCCGTGCTCCCCCCTTTTGCATCGCCCTTCCGTCTCCAGCCTGGAAAAGGGAATCTGCGTCGTGGTGGAGCGCCCAGCGAGAAAAGGGGGCCCTTTTTCGGACCCTGGTTCGCCGCACCACGAAGCTCAACGTAAACACAAGGACAGGACTACTCCCGAGTACAGATACAGAGTATTACGGAGTACATTGTACGAATACCCTGCCTGTTTGTGTGATCCATCCTTCGTCAGGTACACGCATCAGGCATAAGGCACAAGGCACAAGGCACCCTGTGGTCATGCTGTATCCGTTCTGACCTTGCTCGCACTAAGAACGGTCCTGGTGGATTTGCCATGCCTTCGGTCCTTCCTTGAAGCTCTGGTATCCCGACTTTTAGTCAGTGCATCCACTGCCCCTAAAGCCTGGCCTTCACCAGGGTGACGACCCAAGGCTTTGACTTGACCTTGCTCTGCCTGTTCTTCTGTGCTTCGTCCTGGTCTTTTCATCTTTTCGTTTCTCACACATCGTATGTTTGCATCCCCCGAATAGCCTCTGTGAACCCCGGTCATGGCCATGGCGTCCGACCGAATGGGAGCTCGAAAGGCTCACAGGAGTTCAGAAGGTTCCCACTTTCACCGTCCCGACTCCTCCTCCACCGCCGCGTCCTCCACCTCCGAAGCCGCATCAGTCTCGAGGAAATCCGAGCGCGAATACGCCCACCACTCCGCCCCCGCTGCTCCGAGGCGATTTCCCTCCCGCAACTCCCTCCGCCGAGACGAACCAATTCATTTGCCTGCCCTCTCCACCGAACAACCAGCCAACTACCGCGACTCCATCATATCCATCGTCGACGACCCTTTCTTCCAGCGCTTCGACGACTGCTCCCGGGAGGGATTCCATGAATTGGAGCCGTTTCGGACCCCCACAAACGACGACAACGACGCCGGAGACGAAAACGAACAATACGAGGACGACAACGTGATTGGCGCGACGCAAAATAACGAAATTCCACAAGAATCCGACTTCGACTTCAACTCCGGATATTTTGAGCTCCGAGATGACGACGACCCCAACGAGCGCTGGCCGCCCCTCAGACGAGAGTCGTTGATAATAGGACCTTCCTTGTCCTGGGTAATGCCCCACCAAACACAGACTGCGGGGTAGCTGATGAGACGGGAAGTGGAAAAAAGGGGCTGACGATCATAGCAACAATCAACCTCCGCCATCATGGAGAGCCTCAACATTGCCGTCATTGGCGCCTCTGGCGTGGGCAAATCGTCCTTCGTCCAGCGCGTACTCGGCCTCTCCCGCCCTCCTATTACAAATGCCTCCAGTGTGCGCGTGGTCGTCGACAACGTCACCTACGGCGTAACCCTCATCGAACTCGACCTCGAATACTTCGAATTGGACCCGTTGCAGCCCATCCAGTGGCCGAAGCAGATCAACGGCCACATTGTCCCGCGAGTTGACGGCGCATTGATTCTTTACGATGTCATGACCAAGGAGAGCATGAGGGAATTGCCACAAGCAACAGGTGAGCGATGATTTCTTGTTCGCCTCCGCGTGACGCGTCCCGCTGACCCGGCAAAGCCGCTCTAACCAAATCTGGTCTTCCCGCGATACTCATCGCCAACAAGTGCGACAATCCCGAAAGCGAGCGACAAGTGGACGCACAACGCGTCGCAAGTCACGAATATTTCAGGTCCTGCATCGGGCAGTTCAGCCTCTCGACAAGTGCTCCCGAACGAGCACGAGCCTGCCTGAATACTATGCTGAAAGCCGCCATCGCTTATCGCAAGGGTACGTGAACACGAGGCCCAGATGCATTAAGCCGATGCATGCTGATGAACCGTCAGAAACACAAGCGTCGGAAAGTGGCCTGTCCCGCCGTCGTGCAGCCTCGGCAGCCAATCTCGAGGCCCACGACAGCTCGAATGGTCGCCCGCTAAGTCAGCAGAGCAAACATAGCCGAGCGAGCTCTGATTTGTCACTTCTTCGAGGTGTCCCCCCTCCTATCCCCGATCACTTGCGCGGCCCATCAGCTCCAGGCAGTCCACGCATCTCCAACTTTAACGCGCCCTCGACTTCCACCTTCGGTACAGACACCATTGAAGAAGAATCCCAGCAAACCGTATCTAGCCAGCTGCGGACCCCCGGTATCCGTCTCGATCGTGGACCAACAGACTCGTTCCTCGACATGGAGGAATCAGATGGTGAGTCGTTCAGATATTCGGAGGACGTTCCGATCTTGCAGCGGAGTGATGAAAATTTCCTCGAAAAGCCCAAACCAACGGGCGTGGCATTCGACGAGTTGGTCGACCGTCTCATCGCCCCACGCATGACTAAAGCCGACAACAACTTCTCGGATGTATTTCTTTGCCTATACCGGAAATTTGCCGCGCCGGGTGAGCTTTTCTCTGCCATCCTGACGCGACTTGATCGTGTCAGGGACGACAAATCGGCGCACTATCTTTCCAAAACAGCGACTCAACTAAGAATAATCGAAGTTGTCGCGAAGTGGGTATCACTGTATCCTGGCGATTTTGCGCGGCCGGGCACGAGACGGAATCTGGAGGAGTTTATCAAGCATCTTTCTACTGAACCAATTTTCTCTATTGCCGCTCAGCAAATTAAGCGCCACCTTGAGCACAGCGTGATCGAAGACGACGACACTGGATGGGCGAAATCGGACGAATTGGCCGATCAAGAGGGAAGCAAAGTCTTGTCCAGAGATAACACGCTCTCGACATCAGAACTGTCCATCGGAATCACAAGTATTTCTCTCGACGAGCCAACAGATGACAGACCGTCCAACAGCTCCGATCTTTCACACGTGGACAGGACCAGCAGTGTTGGAACGCACGTCTCTTTCCACTCATACGATGACTATGAAAGAGAAGCGGCTAACATGGAACCAACCGACGTGTTGCCCATGAATAAGTTCCGCTACCACATCTTTATGGACATATCAGATGATGATATTGCCGATGAAATGACTCGCATCGACTGGGTCATGTTCTCGTCCATCCGCATCCGAGACTTCGTGCGGCATGTAAGCCTTTCGTTGGAGCTACGGTCTAAGTGCAAGAGTCTTAAGAACGTCAATCGGATGATCAATCATTTCAATCACGTGGCGAAATGGGTAGCCAACCTCATTCTGCTGCGCGACAAGGCGAAGCACCGCGCGCAAATGTTGGAGAAATTTATGAACATTGCGCAAAAGCTTCGAAGACTAAACAATTACAACGGGCTGGCGGCAGTACTAGCTGGCATCAACGGCACTGCTGTTCACCGATTGGCACAGACATGGGCACTGGTGCCACCAGAAGCACAAAAGTCTTTTGCCAAATTAGGTATTCTCATGGGCACGCAAAAGAGTCATTTTGCGTACCGACTGGCTTGGGAAAACTCGCCGTTGCCCCGGATACCGTATATTCCACTTCATCGAAGAGACTTGGTCTCGGCCGAAGAGGGAAGCAAGACATTTGTGGGGCCAAATGGTGACAGAGTCAATTGGAAGAAATTCGAAGTGCTCGGTGAAGTACTGCTGCCTCTTATGAAGAGTCAAGGGACTGCCTATCCAAATCTCACCAAACATGAAGCGGCCCGAGAACTCATTTTGGATTGCAGGATGCCAACAGACGAAGAAGTAAGTGAACGCAACTCATCAAGAGCTGGATCGATGTTAACGACCTCGGTAGGAAATTTACCAAAGAAGTGTACAGCTCGAAAGCACAGCAGGAGGCGGTGCCGAAGTGAGCAAGAAGAAGTTCCCGTGGTTTGCCAAATAGAACTTGGCCATTCGGCGGTGTGCATCGACGGAGAGACTTTGACCCGACAACAAGACCGACAGCGGTTGGAGCAGAGACCAGCATGGCGTGCGGGATAGACCTGTGCGAGACATGCCTGCGCACGCAGGCGTACATAAAAGAAGTCATGATATGGCTGTGGGTGGAATTGGTGAATGGCGATTTGGCTCGATTTCTGCGATATAGATATCCTCTTCAGCAATTGACATCTGGGTCATGGATTGCCCCGGATTCCTCACGACATCCGTTCAATCCTAACGAACAAGACTCAGCTGATGAACGGTTTTCGGTCTCGGCCACTCGTGTTCTATCTTGCTCGGCCGACTTCAGGCAGGCAACGAGATAATAAGACGCTGGATCCTATGTGAAACTTCGAAATTCCAGATGATGGCCAAGCACTGGGCCCTAACTGAGGCTCTCGGGGTCAGGTTACCGTCATTCGGAGGCGCTCTTTAGAAAGAAAGAAAATGCTTCATCGGCGATCCAGGCGCCTTTGCGGCTCCCCTGTCGGTCTCTGCGGTCCAGCTTGCCCCGCTGCGCTAAAGCTGGTTGACGTCATGCTTCTGAAAGCTTGATTTAGCGTTTCAAGGACAGAAACGTGGAGTAGCAAGCCGCAAGAGACAGCCGCACAAATCTGTAAGTGCAGGGAAAGGTATATGAGCCAACAGCCAACTGTCAGTTACCTACCTACTACTTAGGTACGTGATGGAGCTGTGGACCTGCGGTAGGGTGGTAAGGTAGGGTGGTAAGGTAGGGTAGTAAGGTAGGGTAGTAAGGTAGGCAGGCAAAGGTAGGCAGGTTGGCAGGTTCGCCGATGCCAAGAGCTGAGACCAACTGATAACGATATTGCTCACTCGCTCAGTCGATTCACTGAAAGCCCACCATTCCACATGGCAAATAAAATCCGCATAGCCAAGGTACCTTAAGGTACCTGGTGAATGCCCCGCGACTGTCACCCCCTCAACCTTGGCTGCGGCCGCCGCTCCCGCTGCTCTTACTCGTGCTTCGTCTTGCTGCTATCTTTGCTACCCGACATCACCTCCGCTGACACTCCGCGCAGCCTTTCAAATTTCCAAGTAGCTTTTCCATGTCGCTGGTTGGTCCAATGCCGCTGCTGAAGCGCTACACTTCCTGAAGGTACCTTGTGAAGGTAGGTCCTCGACCTGACACTCCCGGTGAACAGCTTCCGCTACCACCCGTCTCCCCAACACGTCCAACTGCTCGAAAGGGGAGAAAAAAAAAGGGACCTCAACCTCTCACATCAACCGCGCCTTCTTCCATCCATAAGTTCCGTGACTCTACGAGTACGGCGTTCTTCCGTCCGCATCACCAGCCTCCCATTGAACAGCTAGGCTAGACTGCCGGACACTGTGCAAGCTTACCACCTGCCGCTGAAGCTATCGTAATACGTGACGTTGTCTGCCGAGTTTTGTGGTAGCATTGCTGGGGTCTCTGGTTCTTACTAAAGTCAGCTCCTCCCAAGGGCCTGCAAGTTCGTTCCGTCGCAGACACCTCTCGCCCGTTTCGCCGCGGCAACCCACAACTTTTTACTCTCCCTCACTTTCCATCTCTCGCAAATCCCTCAAGCTCACCTACGTGCCGTTGTCGAGCACGGTGTCTTGCCAGCCATCTTCTCAGTGCTTTACACGGTGTCGATTCGCACACAATGGTCGTCTTTGACGGGCACGAATATCTCACCGAGGAGGAAAAGCGCCTTAAGGAAGACCGCAAACGCGAGAAGTACTGGAAGAGATGGGGTCCATACGTCGCCGAGAGGCAATGGGCCACCGGTGAGAGCCATCAGCTATTGTACCCGTAAGAACCGTCATTCTGACCAAAGCTGTGTTGCAGTGCGTGAGGACTACAGTCCCGACGGAGATGCGTGGAGTCGTGAGGATCTCCCCCCGCCCTCTTACTCCACGAGAGCTCCGATTGCAGCCCGCTGACAGGCGAACCCCAGACTTTACCCACGACGATGCGCGATCCCGAGCCTACAGATGGGGTGAGGATGGAATTGCTGGCGTCTCCGACACCCACGGTTTCCAAAACGTTGCCTTTGCATTCTGGAACGAGAAAGAGTGAGTTGTTGTCCATAATCTTCACGATTAACCCCGTTGCTGACAAGACGATAGCGAGTTTCTCAAAGAGAGGCTGTTTGGCCTCTCGAATCCTCAGGGAAACCATGGAGAGAGCATCAAGGAAGCTCATTTCCATGTTGATAACACACCTGTGAGTAGCTAGAATTGAGACTTCGGGGCGCATTTGCTAACAGACTTTTCCAGACGGTAAGCTTGGCAGGAATCGGATCGCTTTTCCGTACTTACAGTTTTGCAGCACTCCTACATGAAGTTTCTCTACAAATACCCTCAAAAGAAATTCCCATACAAGGATCTCTTGGAAGAGAACGCAAGGAGAGGCAAGACCGATAAGGAATACCAGATTATCGACACTGGTGTCTTTGAGGAGGACAGATACTGGGATATCTTTATCGAGACGGCCAAGGCGACCGATGATCCAGAGGAAATCTTGTTCCGTGTGACGGCATGGAACAGAGGTCCTGATCCGGCGCCACTCCATATTGTGCCGCATATGTGGTTCCGCAATACCTGGGCCTGGGGCCGCGAGCCTGAGGACAAGAAGCCATCGGTCGAGGCGTACGCGGAGAGCATGGTGAAATCCAAACACTACAAGCTGGGCGATCGCTACATGCTGATGTCGCCCTCGCCTGGTGTCGGCTCCAGCGGCGAGGATGTATTGCCCCAGATGCTGTTCACAGACAACGACACCAACTATGAGTTGCTCTACAAGCAAAAGAACAAGACTGCATACGTCAAGGATGCTTTCCACAGGTACATTGTCGAGGGCGACAAGGAGGCTGTGAACCCGGAGCAGAAGGGAACGAAAGCTGCCGCATGGTTCAGCTTCAACGAGGACGGTGGCGTTGCCCCGGGAGAGTGCGCGGTTGTGCGTTTCCGCCTATCCAAGAAGAACGACACATACTTCGACGAAGGGGAGTTCGACGACCTTATCGATCTAAGAATCGCTGAAGCCGACGACTTTTACTACCGCCTCAGCCCCCTGCCTATGGCTGACGATCTCCGCAACATCCAGCGCCAAGCATTTTCTGGCATGATGTGGACAAAGCAGCACTACTTGCTCATATGGGACCAGTGGGCAAACGGGGACCCAACGCAACCCCCTCCACCTCCTAGCAGGAAAGACATTCGCAACAGTCAATGGAAACACATGCACTGCGACGATATCTTGTCGATGCCCGACTCCTGGGAATATCCGTTCTTCGCCGCTTGGGACAGTGCTTTTCACTGCATTACCCTCGCGATGATGGATCCGGACTTCGCCAAGAAGCAACTGGATCTGTTCACTCGAGAGTGGTACTGCCATCCAAATGGTCAATTGCCAGCGTGCGTAGTCCCCGTATTGAAAATGCAGATCAGAACTAACTAGGATCAGTTACGAGTGGAACTTCGGCGACGTCAACCCTCCGGTCCATGCATGGGCAACGTTCCGTGTGTTCAAGATCGAGCGCAAGATGTACGGCAGACAGGATCTGGACTTCCTCGAGAGAGTCTTCCAGAAGCTCTTGCTCAACTTCACCTGGTGGGTGAATCGCAAGGACGCCGAAGGCAAGAACGTCTTCGAAGGCGGTTTCCTTGGTCTCGACAACATCGGCCTTTTCAACCGTTCAGAGCCGCTACCCACCGGAGGCTCTTTGGAACAGGCCGACAGCACCGGATGGATGGCCTTCTACTGCTTGAGCATGCTAAACATCGCCCTCGAATTGGCGAAGCACCGGCGCACGTACGAAGACATCGCGTCCAAGTTCTTCGAGCACTTCATCTTCATTAGCGATGCGATGACTTTCAGAACGGGCCAGAAGGACGAGAAGTCTCTCTGGAATGAGGCAGATGGTTTCTACTACGACGCCATCTCTTGGGGTGGCCCCTGGATCCAGCAGCTTCCTGTTCGATCCCTTGTCGGCTTGATCCCGCTTTACGCAACAATGACTCTGGAGCCGGAGTTGATTAACAAATTACCCTCGTTCAAGAAGCGCGTTGACTGGTTCATCGAGAACCGGTGTGACTTGGCCGAGAGAAACATGGCCAGTATCGCCAAGCGTGGTAAGGGTAACAGAATCTTGCTATCCATCGTTAGCAAGGACAGGCTTGAGAAGATCCTCAAGCGTATGCTTGACGAGGAGGAGTTCTTCAGTGAGCATGGTATCCGCTCTCTCTCCAAGTTCCACGAGAAGAATCCCTTTTCCATGGAGGTCAACGGACAGATGTTTTCCGTAGGTTATGTCCCTGGCGACTCAGACAGTGGTCTGTTTGGAGGCAATAGTAATTGGCGAGGCCCCATCTGGCTTTGCGTCAACTTTCTCCTAGTTGAGTCTCTCCAGCGCTTCTTCCTCTTCTACGGCCACGAGTTCCAGGTCGAGTGCCCCACAGGCAGCGGTGACTACATGCATCTGGGTCACGTCTCCGAGGAGATCCAGCATCGTTTGCAGCACTTGATGGCCCGTAACGACGATGGTCGTCGCAGCATTAACGCTGGAAATGATCTGCTCGACTACGATCCTTACTGGAAGGACTACCTTTGGTTTTACGAGTTCTTTGACGGCGACTCCGGCCGTGGTCTCGGCGCCACCCACCAGTGCGGTTGGACCGGGTTGATGGCAAGAATGATCCACGACACGGGGTAAGCCTCATACACTTCCACGTGGTGCTCACTTACTAACAAACACGCCAGAATCAGCTGCCGTCTCCCTCATACCCCTCGCACTCCTTCTGCCGGCATGTCGCACTACTTCGACGACATTCTCACTCGTGAAGTCAAGCGCCGCGATTCCACCACTCCGGCAACCCCCGGCCTTAACGGCAAGCCTCGCATGCGCAGATCGTCCACGGCGCGGTCCATCGGAGCTCGCAGTGACTTCGACAGCGAGATGAACGGCGACGGCGACGAAGGTTCGATGGGCAACTCCGTTACTTTGGAGGATCCGGAGAAGCTGCGAGAGAGGTTGAAGGAAAAGTCTGAGGCGGACGCGCACATGCACCGCTACATCTCGGACCAGCTCGAACGCTTCAAGGGGGACAAGGAGTATGTCAACGGAGGCGACAACGAGTACGAGACTAGTGCCTAAGTGATGTGTTTTATAGGTATCGTCCTGCATGGTTGGTTTAGCCGGTGTGGCCGGCGAGTATGATCGTAATTGCATGAAAACATGGCGGCAAAATCAGCATGACAGAGAGGCCGAGGAGAGAGCAAGATTGCACCCAGGAGTTTTCCTTGAGTATGAGAGAGTGCGAGATATTATTCACTGCCATCAGTGCACATAGACACATATACAGGCCTGTTAGAATGCGGTAGATGGATTTCTGGAGCTTCGAAATACACGAGGAGTTCTGTCCAACTGTCTCCAGCCTTGTTCCACTGTGTCACGGCTTTTTTGGTTAGGCCCGACGAAGCTCAACATATGTCGACGTCTGGATCAAACGCTTAGCAATCCTCGGGTGCCTTTTGATGGGTGCAAGAGGTACTCCTCAGCATTTTGAGTTTCGTGGAGCCTCAAAGACACGCTCTTGGCTCTGGTTGAATTCTCCTTCGTTGAGTTGTGTGCTCCATGCTTCACGGAGAAAGAGCTGAGGACAAGGAATTGACAGACCGTCTGATGGTACAGAATCCGGCGATTCCAGTACACATCAGGCGACGATGACGATCGCTTCTTGTGGTTGGCTCCATGTGGCGGATTCTTTCACCTGAGTCAAATGCTGGTGTGTAGTTTGCCGCATAAGTTTAATTGATCTAGATCGTGCTACTTTTCATTTCACAGTTTACGTCCACCACCACCACCACATCACCGTCTGGAACACGGCCAAGCACGAGCGGCGTATAGGTTCTCGTGGTCATGCTTTTGAACAGTGTTGAGGTTTTACAGTGGCGTACATCGCCCGTGACCAACGTCTAATAATTAAATGATGGGACGAACATACGCCAGGCCGCAGAGGCCCTAATCAGAATCATACAAGTGATCAGACTCAAGGATAAAAAAAGGCTTTCAGAGTTCCGTGAATGCTTGTCGTAAGACTACGTATAGCGGCTGTCTCATGGCCTGGAAAAGGATCCCTACTCTCTTTTTATCTCTTACTCAGGAGGCCAAAAGGTTTCACCCCTTCTTCCGGAGCTCACGGTTCCGACTAAATTTAAGTGACGACAAAACAAAGTGAAACTTTCTCTCGTCATGTAGATTCTCTTTCTTGGGTCGCGCAAGTAGCAGCCA
This sequence comes from Colletotrichum agaves, assembly GCA_036785465.1. Classification (NCBI taxonomy): domain Eukaryota; kingdom Fungi; phylum Ascomycota; class Sordariomycetes; order Glomerellales; family Glomerellaceae; genus Colletotrichum; species Colletotrichum agaves. The sequence goes on along the minus strand of JAXISO010000105.1, from coordinate 119,311 downwards.
TCCATTGGCACCTTCCCTTCCCTTTAAAAGCTTCCCCCCGCGTCCAAGGTTTACAGGGGACACGCACAAGGAGAAAAAAAAATAGTTCGCGCGGAAAGGTCTTGATAAAGGGGAGGGGATTGGATGAAGTCATTTCGGGTTTTCGGTTTTATGCTAAGTCGGTTTCATGAGATGAGGACTCGTTTTACAGGGTGTCGTTGAGGAGCTTGTTCAGCTTGGCGATCTTGGAGGAGACGCTGAGGTCGATGGTGCGGTCGCCGATCTCGACGATGAGACCGCCAATGATCTCGGGGTTGACCTAGTGGACGTTTTAGTCGGTGCCGCCTCTTTGTTTGCTGGCGTTTCCCTGGTCCGAAAGATCTCTCGGTACTTGGGTCGAGTTTTTGGGGTTGTCAGGCTTACCTGGTTGGTGACCTTGAGCTTCTTGCCCTGGCCGACGTAGGAGGACTTGGAGATGGCAGACTCGAGTCTGTTGAGGGTCTTGTTGTCGAGTTGCTTTGATGATGTCAGCCGTCATTCCCATGTCATTTGACACCGTCCGCAGATGCGGTTTGTGACAATCATATGGCTCGGGATTTCCGTCTCGTGTCACACCCCCCGACCTACGAATCCCGTCCAACCCACACACAGAAAAACAAGACAAATCGTCTTGTAGATCAGAGCACAAAGGAAGATGTAAGACGTACCGTAGCGCTGGTGACGATAAGCTCAACCTCACCACGAGCGGCGCTCATGATCTCGCCGAACTTCTCGCAGACGCCGGGGAGGAGGCCGAGGCGGTTGTTTTCGGCGAGGGCGGCCAGGAAGTTCTTGACGGTCTCCTGGGAGCTGGCACCGGCCTGCTTGGTGAGCTCGGCGACGATGGCGTCCTTGTCCTTGGCGCTCAGAGTGGGCGCCGCGAGGATGGTGCACAGCTTAGGATCCTTGGAGACGAGGGCCTCAAGGCTGGACAGAGCCTTGGCCGTGGGGTCGAGGGTCGAGGACTTGACTGCAGCGGTGTACTGGAGGATTGGACGCAGTTAGCATCGCTATCGTTCCGCATCCAATTTCTTTCCTTCTTCTTTTATCCCTCCACCCATCATAGGAAAAGTTCCAATCCCTCCGATTTCGAGCTCCCTCAATTGCGCTAACAGACCAATTGACCCTAGGAATAATGCAGCAACGGATAAATCGTACCAGAGCAGTGGCGTAGGTGCCGTCGAGGCCGAAGACAGCGACGGGGGGTTTTACGTTGTCGGTCGCGGTGGCGGCAGCAGCGGCGTAAGTTCGGACAGCCGAGCTACGGGGAGCAGCGACGAGCCGCGACGCGGGAGCCGCCGCTCGGATTGCGCGGGTAGCCGATCTCGAGAACATGATGGATGTTCTTGGGAGTTATTCAATTGATGGGAGTCGGACGGAGAAGGGGCGTCGGGCGGGAGGGGGAGATGCTGCTAAATTGGAGGGATCGCAGATGGCAGCTGTCGGTTTTCGAGGTTGAGGTTTGAACTTCGGCAATTTGGGATGCTGATGCCTTGGGGCTAGCGAGTACTGTTGTGAGGCATCAACTTAGGTAAGCCGGGCATCAAGGGTGGTCGGATCGGTGGAAATCGGAGCTGGAATTGTTGGCTCATTGCAGGGTCAACTGCACGGACCATATCAATTGAGTTCCCTGTCTGGACATGCCTGTCACGATGAATTGAGATGAACCCTGGCGCTACAAGCACGAGATCGCCATACACATGTCGGAAATTGGTCATGTCTAATGCTTGAATTCTCAACTCAATGCCGGTTTGCCCGTAACCCTGTGTGTATGTAGTCTACAGTAAAATCACATTTGCCGCTGCCCCTACCCAATGTTTGAGGGAGCTGCAGCGGTATCAAAGCCCAACGCGCCTAGTCATTAGAACTTCCTTTAGTACTAACTGGCGTCCCTGTTATCCCCAACGCCCAGATAATGCATTCAGTCATGAGCCGAAAGTGGTCGTCATCTTGCTTAATCGCTTTCAATCATCTTTTCCGCAAGGTCGTTCAACGGGCCGTAGAAGTCCTTGCCACTCGCAAGCTTATGCTCGTCGACAAACAGAACGTACTGCTTGAAGCTGGTGTTGAGGTGAGGCTCAAGGCCGAGCTCTCGGATGACAGCATAGTGGTGGCAGTAGACGTGAGCGTAGACTCTGTACATGCGCTTGAAGATTTGGCGCACATGCGATGGGAAGTTCTTCGGGAAGGGAACACCTGTGTAACCACTCAGCTGAAATCCAGTGGGTACGGGACGAGGCATACGAACCGATTCTGCTTGGCATCATTGTCTCGTTGTCGATGGTACTCTGAACCCATGTCATGAGATGCTCGATGTAGTCGGGAGCTGACATGTGAGTTGGCTTCTTGTACTGGTCGCTATCCTGCCACAGGTACTCGAATTCGTCCGTAGCTTTCATCTCAGGGCACGACTGGGGAGAGCAGAATTCGGTGATGGCGCCGTAGAGGAGGTTGATTTGGTTGTAGAAGTCGACCACTGTGCATCGCAGACGTCAGTCAGACCCGCACTCTCTTTGTTCCGTGAACCTCTGCAGCCCGGGGTATGCTCACTATTGACCGCCAGCCATTCGTTCTCGTCTTCGCCCTCTGGAAGCTTGACGACCTTCCTGAGACTGCCTCCTCCTAGAGTCGCTTCGGCATACTGCCGAAGCGCGACACCGTTGTTGCCGCCCTTAACGGTGCGCGCACGGAACTGGTTCCTAGCCGCCTTACTGTCGTCGTCGCAATCACAATCAGCAGCGTTCAACACGGGATCGGGAGGCTGAGCTGTGGAAGTCTTGATGACCGTCACATCGCGATTGACAGCGCTGCTGCGCGGGGGGTCTGGCACCGGCTGTGGAGGACGCGGCGCCGGTAACGATGGTATCCCCCCCGCCAGCAGCCCCGTCCTCACGCTGATGTACTGAAAAAGGGACATCATGAAAGCGGCAGCGGTGGTGGTACTGACACTGTCATTCCCGGCACCCCGTTCATGGTGGCGGCGTGTCGAGGAGCGCTCGCGGGTTCAGTTGTGTTTAATGTTGTCGTCGTTTGTTCTGGCTGCTGCATTTCATTCCAGCGGTTAGCGGGGTAATGGAACAGATGGGATCCGGAGCACAGCGCCGAGAAGTTGTTCAGGACATACTCGTAGCTTGATGACGTCGGCTGGTGTACGTGTTCGGCGTTGGGGTTCGTGTGGTTGAGATGAAGGCAATTCGAAGAGAAGATCAATCTGAAATCACGTAGGAGAGGTGCGTACGGCTCGTTGTTTGGGATGCCGTAGGTAAGGCGCTTCTGCTGGTCAAAGGTTCCCTCCTACCGCATGGAAGCGGTTTATGCGCTTGCCCAATCGGTTGCGGTTGCTGGGCTGCAGGGGCCGGCTTTGTGGGTATTTTAGCCACAGGATTTCTGGGCTGATGTGGCTGGTGTCCGAGGCCTAGGTAGGTTCTCCCCGCCGTGTCCCGCTATTACGGAGAGCCGGCATACTCCGCGCGGGGCTCCCTCCGCGGGGTTCGGGACCCAGTCTTGGGGAGATAGTAGCATCGTACCGGATGGCTCACTTCCATGAGTAAATTCTCACGATGGAGGCATCGCAATCTGAGTTCTTGCTCGTGCCCAACCTGCTGAGTCTGTCCTAGGCCATCCGACGATTTCCACAGGCTAATGAGTACCTAGGTAGGTAGCCTCAATTCATAGTGGGGATCCCAAAGTCCCCGCACTCGTTTCCTCTTTCCCCTCATTCTCGCCGTTCTAGTCCAGGACTGGCCGCCTCGTAGAGCCATGAGACGAAGGTTTTCTCGGTCCAGCGTTGACTGAGATAGACCATTTAAACGGCGTAGACTGGGAAAGGCTATTAATTACACTGTCTGACCCAATTTCATTGCTCCTAGACGTCGTCAAGCCTAGCATGTCGGTTCCCCGCGCGAAGTGAATTTTCGGGGAAAAAGTGGGAGGGAATTTCACATAATTATCAAATAACTATCACCAAGGCGCGGTTTTTGGCAGCAGGTATTCTCTCTATGACGTTAATCTGTTACCAAACCTGTACTTACCTGAGCTGTCCCGAGTGTCTGCCGACATGCGTGGTTTGCTTTTCATCCCGCTGCTATGTGCCCTTTCCGAAGCCGAGATAGACAGGCAGAAAATCATTCAAATCTTCAACCCTCGTTGCAATGCAAGCTCCTCAGAAACGCCTCTGCAGGTGGGCAATGGCAACTTTGCCTTTGGCGCCCACATCACAGGACTGCAGACGTTCAGCCCCTTTGCTACGATCTCAACGTGGGTTTGGAATAACTTCAGTCTTCCAACGGCAACAGGTCAGACTTAGGTTGAAAGTCGGTCGCTGGGAATTCACTTACCGAAAGAGGACGGAGAATAGGATGCTAAAAGTGGACTTCACAGACTAAGGTACCACGGCACGGAATGGCGGACGCACGAAAAACTAGTCCAGTACAGCATGGCCAACCCATCAAACAAAGATATTGCAAATTGGCTCCGCGAAAACCCCCATCGCATCAACTTGGGCACATTTGGCTTCTCATTCGGTGGCAACACGAGCCCGACCGCGGTTGGGATGGAAGAAATGCAAAGCGATAGGGAACAAGTCCTCGACATTTGGACCGATGTCATCCGCTGCAACTTCACATACAAAAACACACCCGTGAAGATCGGAACTTGAGTAGATCCAAATTCAGACACGATTGCCGTGTCCGTGGAGTCCAAACTGCTGTCCTCCGGAGAGTTGTCCATTTTCTTCGATTTTCCCTACCCTACGAGCGACAAGTTCGGAGCTCCCTCTGTGGTGGCGTTCAACCAAACTGGAAACCACACGTCTCTGACAAAGTACGGCAGCAATTTAGCAAGTATTCACCACAATTTGACCACGACGGAGTATGACCTGTTTCTTGATTGGGACGGAGGAACCGGTAATGGTAACGGGACGGTCACGGCGCCGACCGACGGAGGTCATCGATATGTCCTGTCATTCAGAGGCACTGAGAAGCTTTACTTCACGACCAACTACGCGCCTTGTAGACCTGTAACGCAGCCGAAGTTTGACAACGTCGTGAATGCTTCGCGGGAGTGGTGGCCCTCGTACTGGTCCGACGGTGCTTTTGTCGATATGACGGGCACACAAAACGACAACGCAACTGAACTCCAGAGACGAACCATCCAGTCCCAGTACCCAGTAGCTGTCAACTCAGCGTCGGACTATCCTCCGCAAGGTACCCCAAGACTTATTTCCGCCTACCGTCCAAGAATAAACCTGCTGACTTTATGGTTCAGAACCGTGAACAATGGCTGGTTCGGGAAATTCCACACAAGTATCACGTTATGCTTGGGACTACCAAGTCTAACCCTTCTCGACAGATGGAGATGATACTCTGGCACAACCTCCAGTTCGCCCGCTGGAATCACTTTGGCCTACTGTCCCGATCCCATCCACGGACCTATAACCACCTCCTGCCGTCCTCCCTCTCCCGCGCTGCCATACAAGGATATGCCGGTGCCCGCTGGGGCAAGATGACGGACCCCTCGACAATTGATGCGCCAGGGAAGATCAACACCCTTTTGATCTGGCTGCAGCCTCAACCAATGTACTTTGCCGAGATAGAATATCGACACGCGCCGACGACCAATACTTTGAGGAAGTGGAACGAGGTCCTGACGGCGACGGCAGAGTTCATGGCCTCTTACGCATTCTTCAACGAATCGAAGAGAGCGTACGATCTCGGCCCACCACTGTATCCCGTCTCGGAAAACACCAACCCAAATGCCACTGTCAACCCGACGTTCGAGTTGGCGTACTGGCGCTTTGGCTTGGACGTCGCTGAACGTTGGAAATCCCGCCTCGGGGAGAACGACCCTGAAGCTTGGATCCATGTTAGAGACAACCTGGCCCCTCTACCCGTAATCGAGGATACCTACCCCGTGTACGAAGGTATCCAGGGCATGTGGACAAACTTAACGACGGTTCAAGACCACCCCGCAATGTCGGGGATCTTCGGGCTTCTCCCACCACCGTACTCGGGACAAGCGTTTGACCAAATGATTCTGGAAAATACAGCTACCAAGATATGGGAGCTTTGGGACCTCGACGAGTCATTCGGCTGGGATTTTCCCATGCTAGCCATGAACAGCCTGCGCCTGGGAGATGCTCGGCGAGCCGTTGATTATCTCTTGCATTCCACATGCCACTTTGATGACGCTGGTTATCCCATCGGGGGAACCAGAGTGCCGACGCCATACTTCCCTGGCTCGAGCAGTTTGCTGCTGGCTATAGCTATGATGGCTGGAGGCTGGGATCACAGACGGGCCGCATTTTCCCGGAGGGTGTAATGTCGCTGTCGAAGGATTCACTCCTGGCCTGTAGTGCAAAGATGAATGTACATCTTTAGATATTAAGATCAATTTGCCCCTGTACAGCAGAATTGATGTCTGGAGTTCTGTCGTCCGCATCGAGCCACAAGGTTGTCCATCGGATTATCAAGTTGAGCACTTTGGACGACCGACGACCGTGTTCAAACATTTTGATTTACTTTTGCTGGCGTCGGTCATTGTGACCCAACAAGCGGATGACGAGCATTTCACAATATTCTGCTCCTCATCCAGCCAGCCATCTGCTGCGGCGTCGAACGGCTAACATAAAAAGAGGTGCCGGTGCGCCAATATTCCCGGCGGTCATTCCATCAGCCCCTGCACCTCCGCCTGTGCACTATCTCGTTCCCAGAATACCGTTTCATCTCCCGCGTGCGTTTAGTCGTTTTTGTCATTTGTATCGTTCCAGGTTTGGAAATCGAATGGGCCCCAAGCCAAGAGGGGGTGCGATGCAGCTCAAAGCAGGATCTCGCCCATGTTCTCGCCCTCGAAGCCTAGCTTGCTCAGCTTTTTCATCCGCCCCTTGTCGCGCGCCTTGTCCTGCTCCTTCTTCGCAGAGGCTAGGCTGTGAACCAGCGTGAGATCAGCCGGCTCGTAGCCTGGGGGCGGGTCGTCGTCCTTGTCGAGATCGATTTCGCCCAGGAGGAGCACGTTCTCGCCGCGCACGAGGAAGACGCCTCGCTTGATGTCGGCGAAGAGACCCGCAGTGCGCGGCGGGTGAGCCTCTGGGTCTGGATGGGCGAAAACGCGCTCGATGGTGTCCTGAAGGACGAGGTTTGCTAGAGGGAGAGGTGTTAGCTAGAATACTGCTAGCAGTATGAAATTCATAGCAAACGGCGCAGACTCACCGAACTGGTCCCAGCTACGAAGTACACCGACTAGTTTGCGACCGTCACGAAGTGCAACCATGAGTTTCTCTACAAGCCTTTGTCAGCGAACTGCATCAATTGGCCCCGCCCCGCGCCAAAGCAGGCGAGGGTTGCTGCGTTTTTCGCCTTACTATCGGTGAGGTCCAGCAGCTGCGCCGCGGTGGTGAACATCTGCGGCGGAAGCTGAGCGGTCTGTTGGGGAGGGGGGGGCGCGCGGCTGCCAAGGGCGGGCTGGCCACCCTGGCGAGGAGTATCGGAGATCGTGAGGTTTTCCATGGTTTTTTTTCTTCTTCTTTATCTTGTTGGCATTGGTATCTGAGAATTATTGCATTCGAGCCAGTCCCAGTCCATCGATGAACGTGCAAACGCAGGGGTAAACGCAGACGGTAAGCAAGAGCTTATAACGGTGTGCTAGAGCGCATCGTCAAGTGAGTGTGGTTTTGAGTCGTATATTGAATGCGGGCTGTAGCCTTGCGATTGTGTCGAGCACCTAAAGGCGCTACGCTGCTGTGAGAGGGCGTCTAGTCAGTCAAGCCATCATCATCGTGGGTCCATCGGGTGGCGGCGGCGGGCAGGTCAGGTTGTTCGGAAGGAATGTTTATGCGTCTCCCGAAAGAGGAGGACCCGTGGACGGGACCGGGACCGGGTTAAGAGCTGGAGCAAGTTCCGGCTTAGACCCCGAGCACGGATCGAGCCCTGGCAGGAGCCCCAGACAGCTGGGGCACGTGAAAGGCGGGGCATGAAGTAGTACCTGCTGCCAAAAAATTTGATGATCTCAGATGCATGCGGGGCAGTCGCAATTTCGTGGCCGCAGTCCCCTGATAATTACCTGCGACCTTGCTGCTGCGGCTGCGGAGGGGTAGCAGATCAGCCAGTCCGAGTTTGACTTTTTTTGTCCGCACCGCAGCAAGACAGAGCTCTAAACCACTTGGCAACCGAGCAAAGGGCGGATACGGCGAGTCTTGGGTCACACGAGGGCCGAAGCTTGAGTTCTGTTGGTTTTTTTCCTTGTTCCCCGACTCTCGGCGGCTTTTCGTGGTCTTTGTGTGTCTGGATGTCTGTGCATGTCTATCTGTGAGTCGTTGGACCTTTGTTCTAAGTATTAAACACAACCAGATGCGAAAATGAACCTTAATTTCAGCCATAGAAGAAACCTGCGACAGACTGTCGCGTTCGTGTCTTCAGCTTCGCCATTTCGTTCTCGCCAATGTATCGTCTTGTGCACCCAAACCGGGCCAGTCCAGTACCACCTTTTCCCCCGCGCCATCTGTAAAGCAACCCTTGACGCCCGTTCATCATGCAGTTGTTTTGGTTTGAATACTTTGTTAATGAGGCCTGTGTTTCGTTTGTGAAGCAAATATTGTTAATAACCGGCAACGCGCCAATGTTTTCCAGAGTCTATGTCTCGTGCTGGCTTTGAGTACGAGAAGCCATTGGCGGTGGTGTCGCCAGCGATTCGTCGTGATGGATGTATAGCAACAGCGAGACGCATTCAGAGCATCATCAGACGGGTTGAATCGTAAGGATGCGGTTGTAAAGCAAGTGAAGTACACGCTTCGCTTTCATATCATAAGCAGAGGACGAGGAATCGAGGCGCCGGCGCGCCCGTTGCGTATCATGACTTTTTCATAGTGCATCTAGTCAAGGCTTCGAGAAGCTCCGGCCGTGCCGCCAAGGCCTCCTTGGCCTCGGTGTATGTCATCCACCGACGTTCCCTCTTGTGTTTCTCGGGCCAGTTGTCCTCTTGCCGAACGACGGTTGCTTCGTAAAATCGATATAATGCCTTGGACGAGTCCTTGCTGGAGTGCTTCGGCGGGCGAGTTTCGACAATGTCTCCCAAATCATAGTTGATCTCGACGCTGATGCCTGCTTCTTCCCAGGCCTCGCGTGCCGCTGCCTCGGTGCACTCCTCATCTGTCTCCCAACCGCCCTTTGGCAGAACCCAGCCTTTTCTACGGGTGGATTGGATCAGAAGGACGTAGTGCTTGTCTTCGGTCAAGGGGACAACACCAGCAACCAGACGCTCGCCTTTGGAGTTGTAACCTGCAGGACAAGGTGTTAGTGGGTCCCGCGCTGCGAGCAGGCGCACCAGGGTTTGGGGGAGAGGCCCAGAGAATGGGAGGGAAACGGCCTCTGCCCCCGTTTGCGCACTTACGCTGCTTGCTTCTTCCCGTACGCGACTCCATCGTCCGCTCCTTGTGGGAGGAAGACATGCTAGGCAGCCTGTTATTCTTTCGCGGGGCTTGCTTTGTGACAGAGGTGTCGGAGAGATAAATTTTATGGTGTACTTTGGAGCTGCTCTGATATGCGGTTGGGTTGGTTGTTGTGGTAGGTCCGGCAACTTTTTTTTTTTCTCGCGGCTGGTTTACAAGTCAAAAGCTGTCCAGGCTGAGTGGCTTCGGGACTTGTTGCGGGATCAAAGATTTTTCAGCGACATGATCGCGTATTTGTAAGGCAGTGCTGGTCTGGTGAAGGCGGTCGGCCTCTAAATCAAGAGCGATGCGAGTTTTGTAGAGGTGAATGACGGGTTGTTGTCGTCGCGCGCGCACCGAAGCTTCGGATGGGGCCGGTGAGGAGCTTCCAGATTTCGCTGGAGTTTCCTGACGGGGCACCGCTCTCTCAGACAGGGTGATCGTGGGCGCGGCCGTAGCAGGACGAAGAGGGAACGCTCGGATGAGATTCACCACAAATGGAGAAACGAGTGGGACCAGCCGGTGTTGGGCCAGCAAGTCGCACGCTTTCGGCCTCAGAACAAACAGAGCCTGGTTGAGCTGAGGAGTCACTCGGTCAATGGGAAACAATAGGCCGAAGATCGCGTGGAAGGGAGTTAGGTTGAAAGAAGCAGACAACGCTGGCTTGTGTTCTCAACCTTGGCCGAAGGGGGCTCAGCCAGAGACGAAACGGCGCTGGGGGAAGAGAGGATGAGAAGGACGACTGATGCCTTGGTGAGAGAGCAACAATCAAGAGTGGTTACGAATTGGCCGCCAACGGCACAAGCAGGCCCAAGGGATCAAGGTGGAAGGATAAGGACTCAAGGCCGGGAAGGGCCAGGAAGGATGAAAGAAGCTGACGGAGCAGCGGCAAGAATAGCTGGGAGCTCTGGTGCAGACCAGAGGGTGGCACGTCTCGTGCCATAGCAGCAAGATGGGGGGAACGGGCTCCAGGGGAAATTAAAGTTGATTTATATACTTAACCCTTTCAAGATGGAGCTTGTGCTTTAACAGCCCACGCGTGCTAGGGGAGGACTATTAAGGTGGCTCAACTGGCATGTACGGGCAAGAAAAAACTTCAAAGAGAGGTCAGGGTATGATGCCCGGCCGGGTTGGTACGTAGGTGTATGAGGTGTTGGTGTGGCTGCGGCGCAAAGTAAGAGTGTGTAAGGTAATAGACTGTCAGGTAGAGTGTGTGGGAGACCGGGTGGGCAGCGAAGCGAGAGGCGTGGGTTGAGCGTAAAAACGAGCAGTCCTTTTCATTCCCGAAGGGTGTGGAATCGAGCGAGCAGCCTTCCAGGTTGATGGGGAGGGATGGGGTGGGGATGAGAAGTGACTTCCTTAAGTGACGCGAGTGGGAAAGCTCCCTGTTGGTCGTCGTCGCTTCTTGGAAACCAAGGTGGCATCCATCCAGGGCAGGGACAGCTCCAGGCCAGAGCGAGGAAGGAAAAAAGGAGAGCAGAGGTACCTGCCATTACCTGACCAGTCCTTACTGAAGTAGGTGCCTGCCTACCTAATGTCACCCGCCTGCCTCAACTTGCCTTCTTAGCAACCTGCCCTCCACGCTAGGTATTCTTTGGCTGAGGCACCCGTACTTCTAAACATGAAGGAAGGCGAGACACCTTTGAGCCAAGAGAAAAGTGTAAATAACCATCTTTCGCAGCTCACGCACTGGCTAGTGCAATGTCACTTTACTTCATCTTCCTGCGTTTTCCCATCTCCCGCCTCTCAGTTTTGCTTCGGAACTTGGGACACTGGAAACCAAGAGTCACGGCATACAAGAAAGGGAGAGAAAAAAAGGGAGAAAACGACTCCCGTGCGAGGCCCCGTCAGTTCTCAGTGGCAGCATGTACTCTAGAGACGCATTTCCTCACATTTGCTCGAGGACGATAAATGACTTGCTGGTGGCCGGTAGGTATTCAGAGACACCGCCGCTAATCCTCATACAGCAAGTCGATGATCCATGGGTCCTGTCCCAGTCTGAACCAGGGACAGCAGCAACAAGACGTAGTGTTCCAGCACATTCTCACGATGGGTACCCTCGTCACTGTCGTGTCAGGCACGACCGAAAGCTCGCTCATCTCGGGGATGATCAAAGTACGGATTCCAAACTCGCCTACTGGGCAATCCATCCTTCGTCTTAGCTGCGTTTTTTCTGCCTCGTCTCCTGACGACGCTTAAGCATTCGACGTCAAATGTGCGGCATGCCTGCAGGCTCCGCATCCACTGCACTTGCGGCAGGGCCTGTTCCCAAATCTGCGTTAGAGAGTGGGGTTCTGTAGTCGGGGACAGGTCTTGATGCGACTGCAGGGAGGGTGTGCCTTCAATTCAACCAGACCAGCACCCACCCACAAACCCCCCTTCTGTACTCAAGTGCGCCCGGGTCAGCTTGTACCTTTTACGCCAGGTCTACCACCGTTGCGGCATCTCTCTTCTCTCTGCCGAGTCAATGACTCTGGTTGTCTGCAAGAGATCACCATCTCTGAAATTTATCGCCAGGCATAACAAGCCACCTTACCGAAGAGACACGAGCACACAGTTGGTGGCTTGTTCTTTGAGTTTGCTTCGGCGCCCCCCAGAAGATCGGGCTTACTACCTTACCTAGAAAGAAGACCAACCAGCGCGCCGTAATTTGCTACCCAGAGACCATCTCTTACAACCTCCGCCTGCTTTCCAACGAACCCTCGGCATTGGACAAGTAATGTGCATGAACATATATCGTGTGCCTTTTCTTGTTGGCACAAGCCTATCCGTCCCTTTTCATGTTTCTTGCTGGCTCGATCCAGTAGGCAGAGCCGGGGACAACAATATCGAAACAAGCAATGCTGCTCAGTACTAATGATCAGCTCCATGTCTTGGCTCCAGCCAAGTGATGCAGCGAACAAGCATTCCGCTAGCAAATGTGTCGAATGCAAGCATATCGTGCCGCTCCAACTAAACCAAAGGAAAGCAAGAGCGTCGGTCAGTTAGACCAGCCATCGCCCGTCCATGGCGCGAATCTGCACCGGCCAGAGAAACAAGACCCTCGAGCCAATATGCAAGCAAAGATCCTCCTGACCCTGTCAACCCCTCCTCGAGACAAGGGACTTGAAAACCACCGCTGCGGCTACTGCACAAATGCCCCTAAGGATAGCAAAAGAGACCGGTCAATGGACCAAAGTCGCCCAAGCGCCTCCCTTGACGTGCGAACAGCGTGGCATATGGAGACTTGCGAACTTACTTGCCTTTTTGATCCATGATCCGATACTGCGGAAAGATGACTTGGGTTTATTTCCAACAGCTAGTGGCAACCATTCAACTCGGACCGCAGCAGCGAATCGGCGCAAGAGGGCGATATCGGCTCCAAGCTGCAACGTGCAATATACAGCCGGAGGCCTTGGCGTCGAATATCACAGGTAACGCGACAACGAATTCAGATCAGTCTGTAAACTGGTGTAATCCAAACGCCGTTCACTCATCGGCCGTTCTCACACCCAGCTCAGACCCTTGACTTGGGAGACTTATCTTGAACACCAGCCGAAGATGAAGCGTCGTTCGTCTATGGTGTTTTCCAGAAGCAGTCCCACTGATCCGGTTCTCCCTTCCGGACATGCAGCCATCCCCTTACAACTTGAGAGGCCGGGATGCATGCCACCACACTCCGTCGCTGCGAGACATAACTGGAGGACGGCTGACCACTTCAGCAACGACTTGGAAATGGATCAATCTAGTCCACCTGCTGTGGTTTCTCAACGCGGTTGCCTTGGTGGGGGTTCTCGCATATCCCTCCAGGTGTACTGAGAGAATGAAATCTGCAAGTCACCAAGAGGATGGCCGCATCCCACACCACATAGTGCACAATTGTAAATATCTTTCTTACCTGGAGGTTTGGTTGCAGGCAGTCGAGAGGGTTTCACAGAGCGAACGTCTTAAGAGCTTACCACGCTACGACATGCTGGGAAAGTGCTTCCAGGTTAGGCACGGAGAGATTCAATTGTTCAGCGCACGTCCTGCAGTGCCTAGCCTTGTTTTCAGGCGTCTGTACCCAAGGCCACCTCACTTCATAGCAAGGTATGACTTGAACCAAATGTGTGACATCTTTCGGTTGCCTGTTGCTCTGCAATGGATTGCTCCTCGCCATCTTGTCACCACATCTAGAAACTTGATTCTTAGCACTTGATTGCGCTGGAGGTACATCAACTTTGACGGTTCCCACCGTGCTTAGGCTACGTGTCTCAGGTACTGAACAACGGTCCAACCTTGGCGGCACTCAGAAAGACTGCACCTCGACCCAGGCTTTCTGCTATCGCATCTCAACTTCCTGGCCAGGTCCGATCCGAAAGAGCCGCCGCGTCAATATCCTGGCTGGTAATATGCAAAGGGCCTTCTCGAGCCATCGAGGACTTGGATTCGCCAGGCCATATGCCGGAAGGTAACTCGCTCGCATCACACGTGCTTTAGGCCCTGAGCTCCTGCATCTTGTGCCTTCATCATCGTCTAGTGACAGACTCACGATGGTCTTCCAGGCAGAACACTGTATAAAGCAATACGGAATCAGAACAACGAACAGGTCAGGGTAAACACACTTGTCCGGCTTACATCTCTTAGACCTGGACACGCTGGCAACCTAGGCAGATGCTATCCAGCACTCTGAGAAGGGGGTTGACAGGAGACCGAACGACGAATTGGCTACTCTGAGCAGTCAGAGCAGGCAGAAAGCAACGTCGTCATACCTGGGGGATTCATGGCCGCAAACTGGGCATTGATTGAACAAAACAGACTACAAATACAGACCGACCCGTGATACCACCAGGGCTGGTCTGATTCTTCCCAGGAGCGAGCCTCACTAGTAATCCATCGCAACGCATCACACGCTCCTCGCAGCCATCCGCTTCGCCTCTCAGCGTGCATTAAGTACTGGGCAACGAGCCTTCGCGACCAACCAGCCTGCCGTTACAGCGCTCCATCACGGGAAAAGGAAGGAGACACCAGACCGAATCAAAGCCGCGTCGAGGACGGCCCCTCCATCCCATTCCTCAGCTCCACGAGTCCCGACACTGGACCTGACATTCCAAGACCCACTTCCACCACTTCCATCACTTCCACCTCAGAACATCGTCTTCCGTTTTCCATTTTCAATTCCCATCGCCACATAATATCCCACCATCACAATCACTGCAACTTTCTTACTGCAACAGAGTTACCAAACATCGCCACCCGACAACAGCGGCTCCTCCATCCCAAATTCCTCTACCCTCGTCAACCCCGGCACCAAAGTACCCCTCGCAAGCTATGTGCGATATCACCTGGCGGATACCTAGGTAACTTTTGCAACGAACATCAGCCAACGTTCCGTGCTTACCCAGCGCTAATCCCGCTGGCCGCTTGCTCGGTGCGTTAGAGCGCAAAAAGTTGCAGCATACGGCCATGGACGCAAGCATGCAGACCCCTGATGATGCATTGTCCTATATAAATCCAATCGGTGAGTAGTAGTTCGTCCTATTCTCTCCTCCAACCATCAGCCCCCGTGCAGCAATTCCCGCCCGTCGTTGGCTCGTGGCATTTTATGGGAAGCCCCCAACATCCGTACTGCCCACCTGCACATCTGGCTTAGTTGCTTTTTACGTCCTTCTTGTTACTGCGACCCCATCCCCGTTATACACCCAACGACAACTTCACGACGTCTCACGGTGACTCTGGCCCCTCACTTCGTCGACCAAACCTGAGGTGGCGGACCAATATGCGGAACGGATGCGCAACCCGATCCATGAGTCCCGCGCTGCTTCGCCGAGCTATAGTCACTGGCCGGGCTGCGTTCACAGCAGTCATGCCCTAGAGGCCACCTTTTCTGGCCTGCACATGATGCTCATCACAACCGCTGTCCCGTCATCCTGACAATCTTTTACAGCCACTCCAGTGACGTTCAGCTGTGAAATCAGGCTCTCATCGAGATTCTGTTCCTCAGGATTGCACACAACGGGCAAGCGCCCATGTTGACGTGTTGATATCGAATGACACACACAGACAAGCTATTTGGATTAGTTCATAGTCACTGACCTACGTAGGGTATTCGACCTCGTCGCGTTGCGGCTATTGCGGCCGCCAGGGCAAGAGTCAGTCAAAACGTGAATTAAATCCCACATCCCCCAAGCCTGCCCTCGTGGATTATCCGAGACCTCCAGTCACAATGCCATGTTCTCACACGTTGTGGCGTGTTGCTGCACCCGTACCTGGGGTAGTGGAAATGGTAGCTCAGAGGTGTCACTTTAAGAACCAGAGATTTACGATAGTCGCTAACATGAATAATTACTTTTCAGGCTTCTCGTACTATGCCAAGGCCAATTCCCTCACGCCAGATTACTATCAGACATTACTGGATCACTACTGGAGACGCTCGGGGACGACTTTGTACCGGCCGGACCATCTTCATTCGTGCTGTGTCCATTACAGTCTTCGCCTGGACTCCACTCAGTTTAAGCCCACCCGTGATCAGCGTCAAACGGTAAACCGGTTCAACAAATTCGTGACGGGCGAGGCGTATCTCACGGAAGCGGCCCGCCTCTACCCTCGGTCACGCGAGCAGGCTAAACAGCGGGATTCCGAATTTGACCTGATAGAGAGGATCCATGAAGCGGAGTACGAAGCCCTGCAGTTACCTCCTGAACCCGCCCACAAGTTCACCGTGACGTTGGAGGAAGACAATTTCACCGAAGAGAAATATCTCGTCTATGCGAACTACCAACGTGTTGTCCACAAGGAAGCCCCGGAGGACATCACTAAGGAAAGCTTCAAGCGCTTCCTGTGCAACTCTCCCGTCCAACGCAAGACCATACAAACCGCCGAAGGCAAAGAGAAAGTTCTCGGCTCTTTTCACCAATGCTATCGTCTAGATGGCGAGCTGGTAGCCATTGGTGTATTGGACCTACTTCCTCACTGCGTCAGTTCCGTGTACTTTCTCTACCATGAGTCCATTCACAAACATGCGCCTGGGAAGCTTGGTGCAATTCGTGAAATCGCTCTAGCTCGGGAAGGTGGCTACCAATACTGGTATCCCGGTTACTATATCCACACTTGCCCGAAAATGCGATACAAGATGGACTACATGCCGCAGTACATCTTGGACCCGGAAACGCTAACATGGGACCTGGTGGACAGGCGCGTGATGGGCCTACTCGACAAGAAACCGTATCTCAGCCTTTCCAAGGAAGGTAAGGGAGATGCAGAAGATCAAGACATGGGCGGAGATGCCACACAGGACAACAAGGACGGCGAGCGAAGCGTCAAGGTCGAAGTCGTGGATGACAAAGATGAAGATGAAAAGTACGATGGTACGTTCTTGTTCAACACTGGCATGCCTGGAGTCATGACTCTTGACGAGATCCGCGATCGTGTCGAGATGGACCACCTCAGGCTACGAATTGACGGCTCTGGTATGCTATTCGAGACGGGCGACCTGGTTACCTGGCATCGTCAAGACATTGGCAAAAGCGGATCTCTTAAGGCTGGCATTGCTGAGTTGATAGCGGCTTTGGGATCTGACCTATTGGAGGGTCTTGTTTTGGACTTCTTCAACCCAGACCATTAGGATTATACCTGGGGGCATTACGCTCTGCAAGTCAGGAAGCGAGGCCCTTAGATGAAGGCCGGGGCGGTTATGTGCTGCTGGTGGAGAATCAGATCAGCATGAACATGTGTATCAGAACAGAACAGCGAAATTGTCTATCAGAGTCCTTTCTATGATGGCCCAGCAATGAGATATCTACCGAGTCTTGTGAAACTAGCTTGCTACCGTTGAAGATAAAAACGGGTTGGGCTTGGAGTTCCTCAGTGAGTTTTTGACCATATTGACACTTAGAAATGGATATGAATCCAAAATATACCTGGGAATTCTTGGGGACCCTGGCGATAACTCCCATCAGGTGCAGCTGAACCTCCAAAAACTCCCGTCTGAGGCGGCCTGTCGTTGAAGCCACCGACGAGTCACAAGCACTCACCCGGACAGCTCGCACCGGCCGGCTCCACACCCCGCCGACCCCACCATCCAAATCCCTGCTTGATCGGTGAATTTCATTCACAGCAACTTTTGCGACAGCCAAGTCGAGAACCAAACACTGGAGCTACAAGCGATCGACGGCAACCCAAGCAAGAACATAGTCGAGATACACAAAGCATACATCCGTAAACGGAGGCCCAAAACACAGCGCACAGAAAAGGAACTTGCGCACAATGGCGTCGGCTCAGCAGGTTCTGCTCTCCCCGGCAGAGCTCGCCTACCTGCACTCGACCCTCTCCCTCACGCCGCCTATCCGCCCAGACGGTCGTAAAGCGAACCAGTTCCGTCCCCTCACCGGCGAAACGGGCATCTTACCCGGAACGAATGGCAGCGCGCGCGTGTGCTTTGCCGACGGCACCGAGGCGATCGTGGGAGCAAAGGCCGAGATCGAAAAGACCCCCAACCCGTTCGGCAGCGAGGACGATAGCGAGGAGCTGAAGAAGCTGAGGGCGGAAGGCGAAGAGGCGAGAGGTCGTAACGAGTGGTTGGAGATCACGGTCGAGATCCCCGGATCCAGGGACGACGATGCGTCCACCGTCTTCCTTGCAAATCTGCTGAGCGAGGCGTTGCTTGCAGACGGCGAATTCTCCAAGAAGCTGCGGATCAACAATCGCTTCCACTGGAAGCTTTATCTTGATGTCTGTGTTCCCTCTGGGTTTTTGTGCACTAGAAAAAGAGAGAGAGAGAGAGAGAAAAAGAAATCGCTAACTGTTCTTCTCTTCCAGATCCTTCTCATCTCCCCTCCGCTTTCCTACCCACTACCACTGCTGTCTCTTACAACCCATGTCGCGCTCCTCGCGACCCGCCTCCCGCGCCTCAAGTCAGAGGGCGACGAAGACCCCATGTTCGACGATGACTGGGAGGCCTCGAAGTACCTGTACCCCCGCGAAGGCGACGCCGCGACATCTCGGCCCCCCATCACACTCCTCGTTATCGCTGTTGGGGGCAACATCATCTTCGACCCTGCGCGTGAGGAGCTGGCGGTCGCCGAGTCGGCGCTGGCGGTTTCTGTCGCCGAGGAGAGGAGGGAAAACGATGCCGGCACAGGAGGCATGGATGTGGACGGCGAAGGCAGAAACCTGAAGCTTCTCGCTGTCAGGACGGTCGACCCGCCTTCGCGACTGACGGCACCCGGTATTCCCAACTCTGTTAACCCCGCCACTGGCCTGGCCGGTACGCCGTCAAAGCAACCACCAACCCCACCTCCTGCGGAAGGACAGCCGGCGGAGGGTGTGTGGAAGCCGCCGATAGGAGGCACCAAACTGAACGTGCTGGAGGGCATGATTGCAAAGGTCTTGGAGAAGGGAGGCATTGCGGACGAGGTGCTGGATGGCATCGCTGGGGTGGAACTGTCGTAGGTTGGGGCGCTAATTTCGCGCTTGCCATGGACGTCCGGGTGGCCACGGGGAAAAGAGAAAAAAGTCATGATACCAATTGGTGATTGTTGCTTGAGAGACGTCATATTGCACATGGTTTAAACCGGGTATAATATACAATGGACTCGTTTACACTTCCGTCTCTTTTTACACTGGTGGCATTGATGATCTCGCTCAGAAGATGCCAAACCACTTTTTCTTCTTCTCGCCCTCTGCAGGCGTCGTCGCCTCGACATTCCCGGCCACCGGCGAAGCATCGGCAGCCGGAGCGGGCTCGTCAGACTCCTCCTTCATACCCAGGAAGTTGGCGATGGGGTTCTCCTTGTCCAAGCCGTGTTCCTTTCGAAAATATTGACGCTTCGCGACGTCGTCAGTGTGGCGCGTATGCATGGCAATGGCCTTCTCGTTGCGATCGCGCTCGTGCAGCTGCAGAACCCTGATCCACGTCTGCACGAAGTCGATGGGATGGCTCCAAAACTCCGAAGCGGGAGGCAGAAGGTGCTTGAAAGGAGACGTGTGGGTGAAGTTCAGGTACAAGCTTGTAATGGCTAGGGTCGTGAGGGTTCCCTGTTGACCTGCTGTCAGTGTATGCGCGCATTAGAGTGAAGGCTGCTGCCATACCAAGGTGATGACCAAGTGAATCGTCCTGTTATTCACGAACCAATGCGCCCACGTTCCCTCCGGAGCCATGAGGCCCGGATAGTCCTTTACTCGCTGAGCTTGCCTCTCCTGGGCACTCAGCTGGCCACCGTAGTGCTTTGGAACACCCTTCTTGGGCAGCCGGGAGCCGTGCGATGGCGGGTTGAACTTGGCAGGTTTCTCGAGAACCGCGGGTCCCTTCTGGTCGCCGGCCCCGGGTTTCGTCGAGGCGTACCGGATGGTCCAGACACCATTGCCACGGAAAGCCACCGTGGCCGGCCGGCCGAATGATCTAACAGCTGCGGCGCGCCACATGGGGCTCAATGCCGGAAGAAGGAACCTGGGCAGGATGGCTGAGGTCGTCATTGATGTGTCGTGCGTTGAAGTGTCGCCACACACAATCGTTTTCCCCGACAGTTGCCGATTGATGATGGAAAAAAAAACGATCACCTGGGCATGAGACTATTAGGTTTCGGGCTAAGGCATGCGTTTCACGGCGTCATTGAGGCTCCGGCCTGGATCGACAGGATCATCAGGTGCGCGCAGGCGGCAGGATCGGTGCGGGACTAGAAAAAGCGAGGCTCCAGCTCCAGGGAAGAATTCTTTCGCAACTGTGGAACCCCGTCCGTCCCAAACCTCGGATCGCCGAACTACCCCCGTGGTTTGGAGGTACGTACTTGCGGCGTAACGTCGTCTTCAAGAAGCACCCTGGGAACCCGGAAGTGAAGGTTCAAGAGGGCGTGGCCACCACACCCAGATTCAGTTGCGAGATTGACTTGTTGGCTTTGCTGTATCAGGCACCGAGGAAGAAGAGAACCTCTGGGAATAGTGAGGAATCCTAGTCGAAGCTCGGGAAACGGGATGGGGCGGGGTTTAATGACGCGGGCGGGCTCTAAAAAAACTCCTCAACCAAGGCGTCCCCGCTGGTCCGCCCAGTTCACCAGTGAACCAGCCAACGAACCGCTGGCAAGCACTGAAGTGCAGCGGACTAAGTAATTTTCCGACTAGTATCCGGTTTTGCCCGGATAGGTGACCCCGGATGCATGACCATCTTAGCAATGCTGCACATCTGATTGGTGGACGCGTCGCCACAGCTGTGGCTTGTGCACCGCGGAACACATAGTACCTACCTTAGATGAGCTCGCAAGTGCCTTGCTGCCGGCTGTTGTCATAATTAAAATCGGATAGTGTTGACCGTGTCGTCTCGTCTTTTTCCCTGGCCCGATCCTCTCTCAAAAAGTTTTTTTTTCCCCTTCCTTTTTTCCTCTCAACCACTCATCCATCTACACACCTCAACGACCTTGACGACCTTTTGCAAAAGACATTCTCTTTTGCATCTTACTACCTGATACCCTTTCTCAGTCTTACCTTCGTTAATAAACATTTTAATCCGTCAAAATGGCTGGTGGTAAGTGTTCTCAGCACAGCGCGCGTGCCCATCATTCCCCCTTCCGCCGTGGTTGGCGAACCCCCGAGAACCCACCCCGAGGTGCTTTTATGTTTCGGCGACGGGCCATTGAAAAGCGGCAATCCTCTTCCTGAGCCCGGAACGAGGCGGACATGCTTCCTGGGTCAATTCCCTGTCGAATGGACCATTTGCGAACAACCCGTCGTTTGCGCCTCGTCTCCGAACTGTCCGAATTCATGCGCCATTTTCCCTATGGTATTTTGCTTGAGAGGGGAACTCCGGCAAATGAGCAGGAACCTGGCGGTTCAACGGGCAATCAGCAACAGGTCCTCGGTCAGGGTGAGCCAGACTTGCCAGTCCAAGGTCGCCTTTTGACACCTCGGCGGTCTTCTCGGGATGTCAACACTCAACCACGCTACATGACAACGATTCTCAGCTACACCATGTGATCGAATCTCGCTAACCTCGGTAACAAAGGTGATCTCAAGAAGGGTGCCAACCTCTTCAAGACCCGTTGCGCTCAATGCCACACCGTTGAGAAGGACGGCGGCAACAAGATCGGCCCTGCTTTGCACGGTCTCTGGGGCCGCAAGACCGGTTCCGTCGAGGGCTACTCCTACACCGACGCCAACAAGCAGAAGGGTATTGAGTGGAATGAGAAGACACTGGTATGCGATGCAGACACCCATATTCATCCTCTGACATTCACTGACCTCGCCTACTTGCAGTTCGACTACCTCGAGAACCCCAAGAAGTACATTCCCGGTACCAAGATGGCCTTCGGTGGTCTCAAGAAGGAGAAGGACCGCAACGACCTCATTGCGTACGTCAACCCCCTACCTCAAAAGCTATCGCTTTGGACTCATCCGCTGACTCTTCCCTTCCAGTTACCTCAAGGATGCCACTTCATAAACGTGGTGATGTGTTACGATAGGATTGCATTAGACGGACTGGCGATTTGCGAATTGTACTATAGACCACTCTAGAACAGTGTGTTTTGGGGGGGCTTAAACAATGGCTCCTTTATCATGAAAATTCTCCTCTTTCAAGAATCACACGAAAGGATGTAATATCACAACAACTTTTTTTCCCGCCCGCGATCGGCAAGCTTGTCAATGATGTAACGCGCCAGACCAGTCCGCAAATGAGCCTATGAGCAACTGGACCAAGGACCGGGTACTAAAAAAATGGCTTACTCATGTAATGCGAACAGCTTGTCCCCTTTTATTCTGGCCAATGAGAAGAATCGTCCAACATTGTCAGCCCAGCAGTAGTAGTCTGGCCAAGCACGAGTCACTGAAGAAATCGACGACGAACTAAAATAATGGGACCTTGCATCAAGAGTATTTCCCAGAGCATGGGATGCGGCTCGAATTGTCCTGATTGCGGTGTGTCGGTTTTGTCGGAAATTGTCACTTCTCCACTCTCAATGCAGTAGCATCGCATGCAAAAGCGCATGCGAAGAAACTCAGTTCCCCAATTCTTGGGTCGCAGATGTTCTTACTCATCATGAGATATGAGAAATATGAGGAACAAGTACAGGAATCAGGATACCATATGCGTCGTTCTCAAATGGAATCGAGGCTTGGATATATTGCGAAAATTAACTCGAACGAAGAAGCTGATGCGAAATGTGTCATGAATCGCCATATCCCGACCCTTTCTCATTCAGATAGCAAATCGTACTGAATGAATCTCCCCTTGGAAGCGGCGTTTTACTTCCCTGGGTGAACCATTGTGCTATTATAAGCTGCCCTCATCTCCAACTGCCACTTCTTGTAGTCTCATGGAATACTCATGAGGGCCAGTGGAACTCGATATGAGCAACCTGAACCAAATCATGACCTGTGTTGTTACGATTGCACAAGACCTTTTGAGAAAAGAAAAGGACTCTAAGTTGAATTGCTCTTGATGTTGCCGACCGAAGGACGACCACCAGCTAAAATGAAAGCAATATGGACTTGCAACCTGAGAAGGCCTTCCCTGCTATGTAGAATCACCATTAGATGATCTCGACGGTTCACCCGATGGCTGTGTGCACCGCGAAACCAGCAGCATCGAACAACTTCGTCCACACGGAATTTGGTGGCCGGCGAGGGAGGTGTAACAAGACCTAGGAACAGCAACGCAAATGGGAGAAATCAACATCCTTTATTCTTTGGAGTCTATCAGCCTATTATTGCCCCGTCTATGTCTGGTGATGCAGCTTCGCCGCCAGCTTTCTATATGTCTCTGGGTTCGGCACACTGGGCTTCGTCTTGCTCAATGCCGCCTCCCAGTCCTCGCGCGTGAGAGCCGGCTCTCCTCCCTCGTACCTTAGTACGCACTCGTCGAGGGCGTTTTTATACAGGCCGTATAAGTCAGCGCCGCTGAAGCCCTTGCAGCGTGTGTCCCGTGCAATACTCTCGATATCATTCCCTTCTGTACCGCCAATGCCGTTGCGGACAATTGTGCGAAGGATGTCCACCCGTTCGTCTTCGGTAGGCAGGTCGACGAACAGAAGCTTGTCAAGACGTCCTGGGCGAAGCACGGCAGGATCGATCATGTCGGGCCGGTTACTTGTGCCAATGACATACACCTCGCCTCTGTCTCCTGCGCCATCAAGCTCAGCAAGCAAAGCGTTAACGACGCGAGCTCCGGCCTCGGTCGTGGTGTTCTCTCGCTTTGGAACCAGAGAGTCCATCTCGTCGAAGAACAGGATGCACGGCGCACAAGACTTGGCACGCGTGAAGAGCTCGCGAATGGCGCGCTCCGATTCTCCCACGTACTTGTTGAGCAATTCGGGACCTTTGATGAGGATGAAACTGGCCTGCGCGTCGTTGGCGACTGCCTTTGCGACAAGCGTCTTACCGCACCCAGGCGGGCCGAAGAGAAGCACGCCGGCAGGGCGCTGTTTGCCGAACTTCTGGAAAAGAAGAGGCTCCTTGATACGACGGACGATAGATACCTGGAAGGCGGCGCGTACGGAGTGCAGGGCGCCTACCTCTGACCAGGAGGTACTGGGAATAGAAGAAAAGCCTTCGCGGCGCATGTAGGGGGTGTGCTCGGCGATGGCGTCGTAAAAGTCCTGCTGAGTGACGTGTACGCGCGTTGGCTCTATGTAGGACGGGTGTTCAATATAATCACACCACAGGGAGATATCCTCGGGCATGTCCCAGGGCTTTCTGTTGTCGTCGTCCGTGACATCCATCTTCTCTGCCTCCAGAGTGTGCCTGGCTCTCGTGTACTCCATGCCCATGAAGCGGTCACTGGCTTTACGATTGGCCACCTGGATAACAGCACGGATATCATCGCCCACAAAGCCGTGCGTACGGATGGCCAGGGTCTTGAAGTCGAAATCTGAGGGAATCTCGAGGTTCCGCGTCAGGACTCTGAAGATCTCTTCTCTGTCGTCGGTGCTGGGGACCTTGACGGTGATGGTCTGGGCGAAGTAGTCTGGCCTCAGGAGAGTTGGGTCGATCAGCTCTAGCTTGCTCGTTGTACCCACAATCAGCACCCGCTGGCCGCCTTCTTCCCATTCTCGTAGACGTCGGAAGTTGAGCTTTAGCTGGGTGATGACCTCGTGGTCGAAATCGCTGCGGCTGTTGCCCGACTTGGCCATAAACTCGTCAAGATGCTCTACAAGAACCACGCAAGGCGCAACCTTTTTTGCCTCATCCAATACGTCTGTGATGATCTTGCTAACCTTTTCAGGGGACCTCGTCTCGGCGAGGTATCGTCCTAGCGATATTACGGGGGTCTTCGTTCTCCACGACAGTGCTCGGACGAGAGATTGCTTGCCCGTCCCTGGCGGCCCGGATATAATGATTCCAATGGGCTGTTCACCAAAGGGCAGGAAATCTTCGGGCTTTCTGACTCGGGCAAACACGTACCTGCCCAAGTCGTCTAAGATGCCGCGAGCACCGCCCAGCACCACCGACCAGGGCGGTATTTGCTCCGGGCCGTACTTGGCAGCCTTCAGCGCCCTCTTCGTCGAAGCCGCCTCCGTCGGACCAGCCTTGCCGGCCTTGGTCGAGGAAATCCCGGAAGCCTCGCCTGCAGCGCCGTTGGCCTCAGCCGGTTCGGGTGAAAGCCGTCGCTTCTTCGTGCTTTTGCCCTCCGAGCCCTGTGCCGTCACTGCGGGCGCTGGAGACGCTGGAGTGACGTTCCAGTGCTTCGTCATCTGCCTGTTTAACAGGAAGCGATCCTCCTCCTGTTATTGTGGTTAGTCGGGTATCCATCAGAACAGAGCACGGAGACGCACCTTGTATGCTTTCTCGGCCTGCTCTTGAGCCTCAAGTAGGTCGTCGCTATCCTCGCTCTCACACTCTTCCTCTTTCCTGAAATCCAAAACCCTCTCAATGGCATCCTCCAACGGTTTGCGCTTCTGGCGGCTCAAACTGCTGTTGCTTTTCTTGATGCTCTCATATATGCCCGTCACAGTGAGTTTTGCAGGCTTCTTCTTCCCATCACCTCTTTGCGAAATCTCATTTTGTCTTTCGTCTTCCAGTTTCTTGACGATCTGGTAGACTTCACGATCGAGGCCATGCCTCAGACTAATGCGTGCCATCGTGCAAGCGCCGGATGCAGACGTGGGAGAAGGATGAGTGAGGTCGTAGTTTTGATGCTTCTTATTGAGAGCGGAACTTTTTTTTTTCTTTCCCGCCTCAAGTTTCGATAACATTGGCCAGCGGTGTGACCCACACCAAAATACAAGGGAGGTACACTGTGTAATGCAGTAAGTCTTCCTTGACATGGACCTTTTTTCCTTTCCGCCGTTTCAAAAACTCATATCCCAGATTAGGGCCAGCATTCACACTATTAAAGCAGTAACAGGCTAGGAAATATTATGTTCTTCTGACAGTCGTGGCTCTCGAACGTACACAGGTATATGTCTGAGGTAAGTAACTTAGTGGCTGGACGGCAAGTGGGGAGTAAGGTAGGAGGTCTGTGTGCAGCGACCTTCATGCCCATCTGGGCAGAAATGCGGCCCTGCAATTCAGCCAGTAATTAGAAATTGGGATTCTGAAAACTCCCTGACAGATCCAACAGGTGTGTGGAAACAGGCCCTGTAACTCTTGCTACCTTACGTTGGATAAGAAGGTGTAGTCTTCGTCTAACGAGAAGAACAATCCATAGAAGTCTAGAAATGAGAAATTGCCGCTTATGAACTGTGGTTAGGAATAGCCTCCAGCATCATGGTCCAAGTGCCTCTTTGCTCTTTTGAGAAGCATTTGAAGTGAAAAAGGCAGTTATCCTCCTATGTCATCCTCTTCTTTTGGCAGGAAGAGAGCGACTGAAACAGAGGTACCAGGCGATGCCGGCCCAATTACATAAGACTTTATCCACCTGACAGCTGCGATGAGCGAATAAACCTTGAAATATTCCCATCACGTGAGAGGCCAGCTACACCTGACCAGGATCTCAGTGGACATTTTTCTCCACCACTCCAAGACAGATTTGCCGCAGGCCCGTACGAACCCGGTCTGCTGCTTCCGAGGACCGACAAAGCCCGTTCCCCGGCCGTCATTGTACGGCTTGTGTTTCTTTTTCCCCTTCCTTTCCATGTCCATTCGACTCACCAAGATTCCCCCCATCAAATCCAACCGCCACCATGTTGCGAAGCTCCGTGTGTAGAGCTGGCACCCGGGTGCTCCATGCCACGAAACCTACCTCCACGTCGAGCTTCTCGACTATCGCGACGCGATCCTCTGCCAGAAAGCTTGCCTCTGCCCGTCGCCCCTTGGCCCTGACCAGCCAACGTCACTATGCGAGCGCGACCGACTCCGCCCCTAACCCGAATGACAACTTCCTGTCGGGCAACACTGCAAACTACATCGATGAGATGTACATGCAATGGAAGCAAGACCCCAAGAGTGTCCACGTATCATGGCAGGTCTACTTCAAGAACATGGAGAACGGCGACATGCCCATCTCCCAGGCCTTCACCCCTCCTCCTTCCTTGGTCCCCGGAGCTACCGGTGGTGTGCCGGCACTGGGTGCCAGCCTCGGCGAAGGTTCTGAGATCACCAACCACTTGAAGGTCCAGCTTCTCGTCCGCGCCTACCAAGCTCGTGGCCACCACAAGGCCAACATCGACCCCCTAGGCATCCGTAACGAGTCCCAGGGCTTCGGTAACATCAAGCCCAAGGAGCTTTCCCTCGAGCACTACCAGTTCACCGAGAAGGACCTCGACGCCGAGTACGAGCTTGGTCCTGGCATTTTGCCTCGTTTCAAGAGAGAAGGTCGCGAGAAAATGACATTGCGCGAAATTATTGCGGCCTGTGAAAAGATTTACTGCGGTTCCTACGGCGTCGAGTTCATCCACATTCCTGACAGAGAGAAGTGCGACTGGCTGCGCGAGCGCATTGAGGTTCCACAGCCCTTCAAGTACTCCATTGACGAGAAACGCCGCATCCTCGACCGTCTTATTTGGAGTTCGAGCTTTGAGTCCTTCTTGGCCACAAAATACCCCAACGACAAGCGTTTCGGCCTCGAGGGTTGCGAAACCTTGGTTCCCGGCATGAAGGCCCTAATCGATCGCAGTGTCGACTACGGTGTCAAGGATATCGTCATTGGCATGCCTCACCGTGGTCGTCTCAATGTTCTCAGCAACGTCGTTAGAAAGCCCAACGAGTCCATCTTCAGCGAGTTCGCCGGAACTGCCGGTGGTGAGGACGAGGGCTCCGGTGACGTCAAGTACCATCTCGGCATGAACTTTGAGCGTCCCACGCCTTCTGGCAAGCGCGTGCAGCTCTCTCTGGTCGCTAACCCCTCACATTTGGAGGCCGAGGACCCCGTCGTTCTCGGCAAGACCCGCGCCATCCAGCACTACAACAACGACGAGAAGACCCACCGCACTGCCATGGGTGTTCTCCTCCACGGTGATGCCGCCTTCGCTGCCCAGGGTGTTGTCTACGAGTGCCTCGGATTCCACTCTCTGCCTGCCTTCTCGACTGGTGGTACCATTCACCTGGTTGTCAACAACCAGATCGGTTTCACCACTGACCCCCGTTTTGCCCGCTCCACACCCTACTGTACCGATATCGCCAAGGCTATCGACGCCCCCGTTTTCCACGTCAACGCCGACGATGTCGAGGCCGTTAACTTCGTTTGCCAGATCGCCGCCGATTGGCGTGCCGAGTTCCAGCAGGACGTCATCATTGACCTTGTTTGCTACCGCAAGTACGGCCACAACGAGACCGACCAGCCCTCTTTCACTCAACCCCTCATGTACAAGCGCATCCAGGACCACGACTCCCAGATCAGCATCTACGTCAACAAGCTCCTGGAGGATGGCAGCTTCACCAAGGAGGACATCGATGAGCACAAGCAGTGGGTCTGGGGTATGCTCGAGGAGAGCTTTTCCAAGTCCAAGGACTACCAGCCTACCTCCAAGGAGTGGACAACGTCCGCCTGGAACGGATTCAAGTCTCCCAAGGAGCTCGCAACCGAAGTTCTCCCCCATCACGAGACCAGCGTCGACGGCAAGACCCTCGAGCACATTGGCGAAGTCATTGGCAGCACCCCTGAGGGTTTCCACGCCCACCGCAACCTGAAGCGTATTCTTACCAACCGAACCAAGTCTGTTGTCGAGGGTAAGAATATCGACATGCCTACCGCCGAGGCCTTGGCTTTTGGATCTCTCGTTACCGAGGGCCACCACGTACGTGTCTCTGGCCAGGATGTTGAGCGCGGTACCTTCTCCCAGCGTCACGCCGTTTTCCACGACCAGGAGACTGAGGACACCTACACTCCTCTTCAGCATGTCAGCAAGGACCAGGGCAAGTTCGTCATCTCCAACTCCTCCCTGAGTGAGTTTGGTGCCCTTGGTTTTGAGTACGGCTACTCCCTGTCTTCCCCTAACGCCCTTGTTATGTGGGAGGCTCAGTTCGGTGATTTCGCCAACAACGCTCAGTGCATCATCGATCAGTTCATCGCCTCTGGCGAGGCCAAGTGGATGCAGAGAACCGGTCTCGTTGTCTCTCTTCCCCACGGTTACGACGGTCAGGGCCCTGAGCACTCCTCCGGCCGTCTGGAGCGTTGGCTCCAACTGTGCAACGAGGACCCCCGTGTCTTCCCCTCTCCCGAGAAGCTGGAGCGCCAGCACCAGGACTGCAACATTCAGGTTGTTTACATGACTAGCCCTGCCAACCTGTTCCATGTTCTCCGCAGACAGATGCACCGCCAGTTCCGCAAGCGTAAGTGACTCCTCAGTCCTCGGGAATCTTCGGAGACTTTTACTAACAATCATCAGCTCTCATCATCTTCTTCTCCAAGGCTCTGCTGCGTCACCCCCTCGCCCGCTCCAACATTGAGGAGTTCACTGGCGAGTCTCATTTCCAATGGATCATCCCCGACCCCGAGCACGAGACGGGTGCCCTCAAGCCCAAGGAGGAGATCGACCGTGTCATCCTATGCTCTGGCCAGGTCTGGGCCACTCTGTCCAAGTATCGTGCGGATAACAAGATCGACAACGTCGCCTTCACCCGCATTGAGCAACTGAACCCCTTCCCGTGGCAACAACTAAAGGAGAACCTTGACCAGTACCCCAACGCCAAGACCATCGTCTGGTGCCAGGAGGAGCCTCTTAACGCCGGTGCCTGGAGTTTCACACAGCCTCGCATTGAGACCCTGCTGAACCAGACCGAACACCACGACCGTAAGCACGTCATGTACGCTGGCCGTGGCCCCAGCGCCTCTGTCGCTGCTGGTAACAAGGGCCTGCACAACAAGGAGGAGCAGGAGTTCTTGGAGATGGCCTTCAGCGTTAAGCAGGACAAACTAAAGGGTGAGTAGGTTCAAGGTATTACAGAAGCATGGTGGGAAGCGATGGGAAGAAATACATTTAAAAGATGGGATCAGAATTACGGGAGCGTTTTCCTACCTTGTACAACAGTTGAGCTGAACTTTGAGTAATATCCACACGCCCTCCACAGCGGAGAGATGCTGCGCCTTTTGTAAAAAAAAAAAGAACCGGAGGCGGGACGACGCGATCCCGTGTTCTCATTGGCCATAGCACGCGTGGGTGTTTTCCGCGGGGAATATATTCCTTTTTGATGACAACTCAACTTGATTATCTGACCATATACGTCGCCAGGAGTGAGTGTGTGACTGTGAAATAGCCATAGTCACATATGATCGGTCTCAGCTAATGGTCCTTGCTACGGGATGAAGGACTAGCCAAGCTGTAGACGAGAATAGCTGGAACACCCGCGCGGGAGCATTTGCCCTAAATCCAAGACGTAAACACATGATCGATGGCCTCGGTTTGTAGACAGGAGGAAGCATTTGCATCCCCCATACAAAGACAACTTGTACTCGGAGCTACAGGTGTCAAATTGCTCTTATGCGACATTATCAGCTGATTAGTTTGAGAAGTGAGAGGCGAGGCGAAAGAGGGGGCTGTTAAATCATTAACCTCTTGAACTATTCTTCGTTTGGGTTGACATTCTCGTCAGAAACACATTTATGGTGAGCAGTGTACTTGTCATAGTGTGAGTGCATGTCAAGAACAAATATCCAATGGAAAGGAGTTGCGGCGAGAGTTGTGCAATCTATCTGCTAATTTCGCCTAAATAGAAAGCTTTCTACCACTACATGCGGCGATTTGCCGTCCTCGTTGTGTAACTTTTCTTTTGATTTTACCACCGCGGTATCATAAACTCCTCTCGCCACTTCGGTGGGGATGAGCATCAGCCGATCTCCTCGACGGAAAGAGCGCGGTCTCAGATGCCCTCCTCACCATTCTTCCGTGGCCAGAGGAAAGAAAGGAAAAGAAATGGCCCTATGTCAACACCTAGGGCCTTGAGGTGGTGAAAGGTTATCCTGCAATCATCAGGTCATCTATCCATGGTATCACTACAGAATGAGCGGGTAAGAACGGGCCGCAGAGCCACGGGCTGGCGAGTCGTGCTCTAGTCCGTAACGCTTGGCTTCTGGTCAGAGCCCGTAGAGCTCCCACTCATCAAAATCGGTTCCTTGCCCCTTGAAATCTCGTGACGTCTCTTTCACGTCCTCAGAATTCCGTGCCGGGGCGTACTCGGTTCGTAACTCTCGGGCAAGTCACAACTCGTCGTCCTCCAGCTCTGACGGCTTGAGGAGACCGCCAACCTTGCCTCTTCGTTCGAGGTCAGCCGCCTTGGCATCCCGTTCTTGCTGTTCCTTCTCCACCAGGAAAAGCTCTGCGTTGTCGCCGGCGAATTCCTTCAGAGAAATAAGGAAGTCGCGCAAGTTCAGGCGGAACTTATCATACTGAGTGTTGAGCGTGAACAAGCCTTCGACAAAGGTTTGGATTTGAGCTCTATATGCCTGGTTAGTCCGTGTCCTTACATTTGGATTGGAATACTTACGGCTGCAAGTTAGGGAAAGCGCCACGAAGCAGGTTAGCAACGAAGTTAGCGAGGAACTCCTTGTTCGAGGTGCCAGAAGCAGCCTGATCAGGGCTGTAGATCGGCCCTTGGATCTTAGGCGCAGTGCCATCGGCGGGCTGAACGAAATAGAACATCCGCATCAAGACCATGGACTGAGTCTTGAATCCAGCCTTGTGATCGTTGTCCGTGAGAACGAAGAAGACATCCTGCAGAATAGTGATGAAGAATTGCTGGAAGAAGGCATTGGAGGTCTGGACGTCAGTCTTCTCCGCGATATTGTTGATAAGCTCGAGACACATGTTAAGGCCCGCAGCTTCGACATCGCGGTTGTCGTGCTTGAACGCCCAAGAGCAGGAGTCGATGACAAACTTGAACTGGCGGTTATCCAATTTCAACAGGGCTGACAATGTTAGTGTCAGGCTTTCAAAGAACAAGTTGAATTACATACCAGGGAAGCAGTGCAGGTTGATCGACCGGAGAAGATTGAAAAACTCGACACGGTGCTCGGGGAACTCGGAAAAGTCCTTGTTGATCATGTCCAAAGTGCATTCAAAGACGTTCTCCATAATGTTCGGAACCTGGTCTTCCATCAGAGCAGAAAGTTTGTTGATGATGGCAGACATGGCCTTCAGTACCTCGGCGTCGCGAGCTCCGGGAACATTACGGTTGTAGTCGACCAGGACAGATTCTAGCAGAGGGGGCACCATCTGCTGGCGAACAGACTGCAGGTCCTCTGCCTTCTCCACGTACGTCTCGACAAGCTTAAGGATTTCCTTCTTGATGGTGCGCAAACCACGGACATTTGGCATCTTGGTGGCAATCTCACCCTGCTTCTGGACGGCCTCAGAAATTAGCTCGCTGGTGGCGCGGTACATCTGCAGCATGTCAAGGAAGATACGGCCGATCTGGGGGTAGAAGTAGGGGCCGATGGACGTGCAAGCCGAGACGTTCGTCTTCATAATGTTGCCGATGACCTTGATAGTTTCTGCATCTTGAAGAATTATCGGGTTGATCCGAGCTTGCTTGATTATCTCGTCCCAAGCGGCATTCGGGATCGCCATGAGGTCGTTCAGGAGACGCTCTTGCTGGTGCTTGTTGCCCTGAGCGGCGACCATGTAACCGCAGGCCTCGTAAAAGGTGTGAACTTGCTGAGGAGAGAGATCGCAGGTGATTTTGTGCATATTACGGACAATCTCCTCAATGAACGGCTCTTGTTCAGACGGCTGAAGCGCAACGAAGTGACGACGACACTGTCTCGCAATCTTGATGAACGTGTCGCAAGCCATGTCCTGGACACCTATGGAAAAGTAAGCGTGAAAGAAGTAAAACCCCACCAGAGGGCTGACTACTTACCCTCGTGGGACTCATGCATGAATTCGAAGAGCTTGTTGACGACGGTCTTGAGGAATTTCCAGTGAGCCTTCAAGAATCGAGGGTACTGTCCAACAATGTACATAATGTTGGAGGCGACGACGGCCTTGTTGTCCTTTCCGCGCTTCATCTCTGTCAGGCCGAGGAGATCCTTGATGACTGTGACGAGGAAGCGCTTCTCGGTATCTTCATTCATGGCTAGAGAAATCGAACCAATGGCCCAGCAAAGAACGTTGCAGTTGTGCCATGACCATTCGCTGCCGTCGACCTGGCGGGCGAGCTTCTCCGTCATGATATTCTCGGTATCGACGACGTCCAAGTGTGTAAGGTACACCAGGCACTCTCTGATGGTCTTGTAGAGCTGCACGGTATCGCTTTCCTTGACGAATTCGCGCACGATCTCACCCTCATCGTTCTCGACGATAAGAACTTCCTCCGGACGGACCATCTTTTCGATCATGACTGTGCGGAGGTTCGACAAAACTTCGTTGTACTTGTGCTTGCGGAGGGGATAGTTGTTAAGCATCGCCGGGCTTGGCGCGCCAGCACCAGTCATTCCTCCAGCCATACCCATCAAGGGGTTTAGCTCGGTCATAGGGAGCTGCTGCATCTCTTCGAAAAGCTCCTGAACAAGCTTGAGCCAGTAGTCGAGGCAGATCTTGAAGATCTCACGGTCATCGATCTGGGATATGCGAATTAGGTAGTAGTGGCCATGGGTAAGGAAATCCCTGTTTGGCAGGTTCTCGATGAGCTACAGGTTGTTAGCGTAACTTGGACTCCGGACTTTGGTGGTTTCTTACGTTCAGGTGCATGCCGAAGAAATTGCACAGGAAGAGAGCCAAGTTCTGAATGAACTCTTGGTCTTTAGAGTTGCTCTGGGGGTATGTTGACTTGAGGTCAAGGCTGATGGGGATAATGGTTGCGATCGTGGTCAGGACCTCGGTGAACATCTTCACCAGCTGCTCGTCGTACGAATTAGGTTGTCCAGGCCCACCGGTCTGCAGACCGCCGATTTCTGTCAAGCACTGCAACGTAACGTTTCTGAACTCGGGAACGGGCAGAAATCGGGTTCGTAGGGTGTCGATGAGTGGTGTCTCGAAGATATAGCCCAGAGGGATCCAGTTGCAAAAGCGCAGTAATGTCTCGAGCGTCGCCTTGACCAGACTCGGCTGGTCGGCGGTGTTGAGAACCTCCTGGCAGAGGGTAAAAATCTGGGAAAATTCGGCACACATGGTCGTCTTGAGGTTTCGAGTCTTGGTGGAAGTCATTTGCTCGGCGGAGTAGTCAAAGACCTCCTCGGATAGCAGACGTAGGATGACCATGTTGTTCTCGCAGATGGACAGACTCGAGTGGCAGGATGTAATGATCTCGTTGATGAACGTGGGCCAGTTATGGGGCCACTCTTGCTTCAGGATGGAGATCAAGACGAGGTTGAGCTTGTTGAGGAGGGTGCGCTCAGCCTTCATCGTCTCTTCGGAGCTAGAGCATTGAATAATAAACTGCACGACGAAGTTGCGGATACCTGGCCAGGTCAGTCGCCGAACAAGATTCTAAGCAGGTGTCCGAACCTTGACACTGGTCTCTCGGAAGAACCTTCCATCTTGTCATGATCACGTTGTCAAGCACCTGTAGACCCAAATCTATAACCGTCAGTCGATCTGTAACCCTGCAATACGGTCATTTCGCGCTCGACATACACTTCGTTTGGGGGTAGGTGGCTTCGGAGAGGATCTTGTCGACGAGAAGCCAGGCATCTTGGTCTTCCTTGAACTGTAAGAATTAAATAGTCAGGAGCTGAATGCATTGTGCGGTTATGGGCAAGACTTGGATGCGTACCTGATTGAGTGCAGCTTGCGCTTGTTTTTGCTAATAGTACGAATGGTCGGTCAGCCTCAGGACAAAGATCTCCAACCCTCTGGGTGATGGAAAAGCTGCGCACCTGTTCTCCACGGCCTTCGTAGAAGGAGCGGACGAGTTCGTCCAGCTCCGGGATCGTGATAGCCATCGCGTGTGGTGCGGTGAGGCGGGCGAGGTGGTGGAGGGTAGTCGATCTCGATCGCAAGAGGCAACGGATGAGGGGGGCTGTCTGGTCGCGGGCTCTCGATGAGGAGGGTAAACGATAGAGAGCGCGGCGCAAGCGTATCGCGGGCGCTACGGTAAATGCAGCAAAGGACGCGTTTGGCAATTGCTCGTTCGGAGGGGTGGTGCAATGGGAGAGAGAAAGTGAAAAGAGGGCAGAGGTCGCAATGGGAGTGGAAGGCGAGGAAAGTCTGCTTGGCGTGAAGGTGAGGATAGGCTGGTTATCGAGACAGCGAAAGAAGCAGATGGCGGGGGGCAACCAATTTTGTCAGCCGCCCGCTAAACTCCACCAGCCACAGCTATCGATACCTGCCATAGGCTCCAGGGCTGGCTTTGGGCCGGACCAGCACTGAGCAGCCCCCTCGCGAAGCTTGGGCCAGGCCACTTTACTGCTTGAAGATTTTCGTTTCTTCCCATTCGGCCTCCGTTACCCAGGCACCCCTCTTCCCCTCTTTTCCACCTGCAATCACCTGGCGCGGTGAACCCTGCCTGCCGGGCCCAAGGTTGCCCGTGTTATTGACTGAGGCGGCCGCAACAGCAGCGACAACCGCTACGCTGGCCTGGCTGGCCTGGTTGGGCTGCAGCTGAGCTCCAAGCAAAAAAACACCCGACTGCAGCGATGCGCGTCATAGGTGAACTCACCTCACCTTGCCTCACCTGCATTTGTCAACCTTTCACCTAGTGCACACCTCGGACACACCTCACTTAGAAAAGCAGTCTGGTCTGCCACCCCGACTGCTCGCCAACTCACCTGGAAGCGCCTGCGAAATAACTCTGACGCACGACATCGGGACTTCCTCGTCCAATTGCGAACCTACGGCTGCAAAAGGTGACCAGGTAGGTACTAATACATCACCTTCTTATCCTCACACCCCACCTTTTTTGCGATACAGCGAGTGAGTGACATGAGCTCACGTCGGACAACACACCTTCGACCACACCGAGACGTACCCGGGAGCGCAGATTAGTGCTTCGTCGTGATTGAAGAAAGCGACGGCGCCACGATCAAAGAGCTGAAAAGTACCCTCAATATTTCATGATCTCCAGAAAGTATGGACTCGGCCGAAATTCCAAACCGTCCCAACTCATATCCTATGCAAGGTGATTTATCATCCAAGTTCCGATAGCGAACCTCGCCCAGTCCCGCGCGGCGGAGCGACCCCTGTCCATAGCTCCCGCAGAGCCAGATTGATGTCACAGCTTATCACTTCAAGCGCTGAACTCAAGTTGCGGATCAAAAAGAAAATCAACATTGTGTTTTTTGTGTATTCCGAATGTCCGCCATAACAAGTCTAATTCAGATGCACATTGCAACCCCTTCTATCAATATTCGTCTAAGGCTTTTGGTAGCCAATCTCTGTCAGACTCTCCTGGAGCGCCTTGATGGCGTTGTCGATATCCTTTCGGTTAGGATCCGTCTGTATGCTTATTAGTTATACGTCCCCCACTTGACACGATTCGCATTCACTTACCACACTAACACCCATGTGTCCAAACCGAATGTACTTGGGTGCGATCTCCTTGTGAATACCACCGGCAAAAATAATACCCTTCTTGGCCAAGCTGGGCAGCAACTCTGTGGCCTTGACAGTCTCGGGGAGGTAGATGGCGGTCATGCCATGGGCCTGGTCCTCGGGCTTCGCGGCGACCTGCCTCAAGCCGAGGTCGGCAACGGCCTTCTTGACCTTGTCGGAAACCTCCTTGTGCCTGGCGAAGCGCTCAGACAAGGGCCGAGCCAGGATCTGAGTAAGGCCGGTGTGAAGGGCGTGGATGAGTTGAGGGGAAGGCGTCGCAAAGTAGGAGGGCTTCCTGGCCTCGTAGTTTTGCATAACTGCGGAGTGTCAGCAATAAAAGCGAATTAGGGGTTGGTGGCGTGCAAGACTAACTAGGTGTCCAGTTCTTGAGCGAAGCAAAGTAGGTAGCCGGCGGGGTCTTGCGGTTCTGAACAGCCTGCATAGCCTTGCCGCTAAACATGGATATCGACAGACCAGCTGGAACACCAATAGCCTTCTGAGAAGCAGTAATCACACCGTCCAGCTTCCACTCGTCGAACTTGATTTCCTCGACACCTACACTGCAGACACCATCGACAATGATGAGGGTCTCGGGGGAAACCTTCTTGACGACGGCAGCCAGATCCTGGAGCTCGCTGAGCACGGCGGTGGAGGTGTCGACGTGCGTAACGCTCAGAACCTTGTACTTCTTCTCAGAAAGGGCCTTCTCGATTTCGGGAAGCTGAGGACGGGTGCCGACTGGGGCTCTCAGCTCGGTGACGTTGGCGCCGTAGGTCTTGAAGCAGTCGGTGAAGCCGTTGCTGAAGTAGCCGGTGGCAAGCACAAGGACGTCCTCGCCGGCCTCGACGAGGTTGGCGGCGACGATGTCCCAGCCTAGGGTACCGGAGCCGGAGATAACGAAAGGTTGGGACTTGGAGTCGGTGGTCTGGAAGAGCTGGCGCAACATGGACAGCGCCTCGCCAAAGGTGTTGACAAAGCCGGGGCCGACGTGGCTCTCACTTTGTGGGTTGGTTCCCAGTCAGCAACAGACTATCATGAGCTTGGCATGTGTAGCTCCG
The DNA here is from genome assembly GCA_036785465.1 of Colletotrichum agaves. NCBI lineage: Eukaryota > Fungi > Ascomycota > Sordariomycetes > Glomerellales > Glomerellaceae > Colletotrichum > Colletotrichum agaves. The sequence continues at coordinate 82,028 of JAXISO010000105.1, read as the reverse complement.
GTTGGGAGTATATGAGGTAATGCACACCTGTAGTGGCCCATGGCCTGCAGGACCGCATCATCGAACTCGATGGGCCCCGGGATGAGGAGCGTCGGGTGGGCTGGTTGAGTAGACATGGTGGAATGTAGACGTCGTTGTTGCTGCTGTAAGAGGTATGCGTGTGAGAGAAGATCGATTGGAGATTGCGATGTGCGGACTTACAGCAGTTGAAGTAGTCTGATGTTCTGCCTGTCGCAAGTGCCTCGAGATGAGAGATACCCGGGCTGAAGAAGGGTGGTTAAGGTTATGGAGGGGCATTCCCCCCTCCTTTGCCAATCTGCGGAGAGGGAGCGGGAGCTGGAGCCGCCTAAGAGGAGCGTGCATGTATGCCTGCGGCGTCAGAGGTCGGAACGTAAGCCGAGCGTCACTTCGGACGGAACCGAGATGTTTGGTTTTGGACTGGAACTTGACGGGATTGGGTAAGATGGACACGGTTTTGGAATGGCTACTGCTTACGACTGTTGCTCAGGTCATTTCCCTGGCCGCGGGAGATGGAAGGAAAAGAGGAGCAGCCGTTTAGAAGGGCGGGTATCAGAGTTGGATTCCCTGATGGATCTCCCTTCTCCCCACGGTCCACCCCACGTTGGCGAAATGCAATTGAGCGCAAACGCCGTGTGGTCCCTGCTTTCTTAGACGTAGAAACTTTTGCAGTGCACTGTCTTGCTTAGGTACTCCTACGGTTGAGTTGCAAATCTTTTTTGGGATAGGGCAACAGGAGAGCAGGCAGAAGCAGTGCTATTAGTAGATCAGTTTGATGTGGAGGTATTACGGCGGTCGAGTCAAGATCGAGCGCTGTTGTTCTTTTGGCGTTGGAAGTGGAGGTCTCCGTTCAGGTGCAGCAGTAAACAGAGCATGAGAACACTGAATCGGACGAGATCTTCGTTCAAAAGTACTATTTGATGGCAGACACCGGACGACATCGGCGGGCTTCCGACGCCACCGACGGTCTAACCCCAACGGGTAGGCATCCGAAAACATCATCAGCCACATATGAAATGGGTCATCCCGCGTAATATGTGGCTTGAACTGAAGAGGTCCCCGCCCGGGCGGGCACCTACTCCACCGTCGCAGCAATGGAGGCTGGGAAGGTGCTTCGCAGTGAGCTCAGGTCCCCTACGTTCGTCAAGCAGCCAAGCTATCCAGTTGCCCAGACGCTCCGTGATTATAACGTCGCTTGCCGGATCCACGACGCAACAGATCCCGTTTTGCCGCGAAGACAATCCGACCGACACTGAAGTTGGATCCGCCCGGGTCACCCCAACCGGCCTTGCAACGTCGCAGCCCCGACCTCCCGGCCAGCGTCGCACGCGGCGCCATCACGACCCCATCACAATCTTGACACCCTTACGATAACGCTCTCTCACCGCGAATATGGCATTCTTAATACTAGTGATTGGCGATCTTCACATTCCAGACCGCGCACTCGATATCCCCACGAAGGTATACCTGCTTTCAATTTACCGGTATCAGACAGACCACTGGTTGTCCCGCGACTAACACGGACGCCCTCGCAGTTCAAGAAGCTCCTCGCCCCAGGAAAAATCGGGCAGACCCTCTGCCTGGGCAACCTGACCGACAAGACCACGTACGAGTACCTCCGCACCATCGCCCCGGATCTCAAGATCGTCAAGGGCCGCCTCGATGTCGAGGCCACCAGCTTGCCGCTGACCCAGGTCGTCACCCACGGTTCCCTGCGCATCGGTTTCCTCGAGGGCTTCACCCTCGTGTCCAACGAGCCTGATCTGCTGCTAGCCGAGGCTAACAAGCTAGACGTCGACGTCCTATGCTGGGGCGGCACCCACAAGTTCGATGCCTTCGAGTACATGGACAAGTTCTTCGTCAACCCCGGAAGTGCTACTGGAGCTTTCACCGCGGGATGGGGCAAGGATGGCGAGGAGCCGGTGCCGAGTTTCTGTCTGATGGACGTACGTATATACGAATACAGACCGCCGTTGGAATCAACCAGCAATAACCCACTAATGACTGCAATAGGTCCAAGGAATCTCGTTGACGCTATACGTTTACCAATTACGAAAGGACGATAAGGGGAACGAGAATGTCGCAGTGGAGAAAGTGACTTACACGAAGCCCATGGAGCCTTCTGCTACATCATGAACCACAAAGGGGGGAGAGCCAGCCCTCGATGGCTGTTGCCACGAATCAAGACCATACGAACGTTGGCGAATGATGCTCATTATAGTAATATCAGTTTCGGCCAGCCATGACCATGGCCCTTTGCCCTCGGTGTTATCTCCTACATGTTCAGAAAACTCAAACTCCTTTACCCTTGGTGTCCAAACAATGGCCACTAGACCACCAGCACAGAAACATTAGCCAAACAATCAGAGTGGTATTTACCAACGTGCCTAACTCCAGAAACTCCGGCGCTTGCCGACCGTCAAGTCATTATAACATCATACTCCTTCGTCTTCTCATGGAAACTCTCGACGAGTCCGGGACATCTCCGCCATCAAAGCCGTCGAAGCTGCTATCTTCGGAAGCCTCGGCGTCCGTGCGAGATCTCTTCGGCAGAACCATTGACGCCCTCTTCCTGGACCCGCCAGCTTTGGGTCGATGCGTTCCTTCCAAGTTGTCGAGTTTGAAGTCCTCCCTGACGACAGAGGATAGGCGTCTCGAAGACTTGGACTGGCGGGCTGTCTGGACATTCTCCTTCAGTTCAACGATGCGGGAGCTGTCGCTGCCTGGGGTGGAGCTGGTGAACTCGTAGGGGTCAACCTGCTCATCAGCCGACACGGCCCTCTCTGGGGATGCAGCGTGAGCCAACCGTAGAGATCGCTCCTCATCAGTCTCAGAGATCGATCTTGACATCATGGCCGACGTCCGCTTCTTACGGTCAGGCCTCGTTGCACTTGGTAACGGCTCTTCTGGCTGTGTGGATTCAGGCTCGGCAGGCGGCGCAATCGCCGAAGGTGGATTGACTTTTGGAATATGCTTCAAGGAGTCACCGTCGCTTGATTCGCGCTTGAAAATGACTGCTCCATCTGGTGTAGCGCTGTCCGACTTAGCGCTCCCGCTGCGTTGGAGATACCTAGTCTGTCCAGTGACTGCGTCATAGAGCTCCTTGGTAGGGCGTCTCATCTTGTCGCGGAGGTTCGGTTCTGCGTAACTAACAGAGGCTCGCGCTCTTCTGCTTGGTCGAGATATTTCGCCGTGAGATGATATCTCAGCGGGGGGTGGCGTGTCTCTGACAGTGTGAAGGCTCAACCCAGATGGCTGCTCAGGAGAAGCCGGAGAAAGCAGCGCGGCTTCTGTAGGAACAGGCTCTGTGCTGGGAAGCACATCGACAATCGGCTCAGGTGATGATGGAACAATACCAGTCACTTCGACAGGAGGAGCAGCTTCGTCTTCAGCCTCGGCCTCCCTGATCTTCTGCGCAGCCCTTTGACTTGCAGCCCGCGGCTTTGGCCTATCAACTGTGGCCTTACCCTCGCTTGCAGTTGCCTTTGCGTTCTTGATCGGAGATGCCACATCTTCATTCGTGCTCTTGGCCGCCAGAGGCTTTCTTGTGCTGGATGGCGCGGTCATGCGCTCCCTGGCCTCACGTCGCATGCTTGCCAATTCCTTCAAAGTCTTTCCTGTCTGCCGCTCGCGTGCGATACTGGGTCGCTCCGCAGCATCCTGCGATTTTTGCAGTCCAATAACAGATTGATTCGGCTTGCCCGCATCCTCTCCAATACTATACTTCCGCTTAGAGCCAGCCTTTGCAGAGCTTCGGGGCACGACCGGATGCGGAATAGGCGTCTCCTTTGACAGCGGCTTCTCGGGGTCTACGTTCTCGCTGACAGGAGCAGGGTCGGGGCGGACGATAAGGCTCTTCTCGATCTTAAGCGTTGTTCTTGCTGCGGGAGCTGGAGCAGGCGCGGGGGCTGGTGAGGGTGACGGCGAAGATACGGGAGAAGTATAGGCGGCGTGTTCTGGCTCCGCGTATTGCACTGATGTACAGGGAGATCCGGTCTCAACAGCTTCATTATCAACGAATCGAGAGACCGGTGGGGGACCGAGTTCCGGGGAGTCGGTCGTGTCGGTCGTGCAAGATGTGTCTGCAGCTTCAGAACAAATGGCTAAGATTTGTTCGCGGCTAATAGACGTATCAGCAGTCAAGCTCATAATATCGCGTTATTATCATGACTTACTCTAACGTTGCTCGTAGGTATGACTTGTTCTCCGCGATGGTGGGGAGCCGGTCATCATCCTGCACTCGGGCCCCCGTCTCCTTGAGCAATTCGCGTGGTGGACGTCTTCGAGGGGGGCTCCGCGGCGGTAGACTTGCTCTCGATGATTTCCTTCCCCTAGGACTCGCATGTCGTTTCGTGGGGGGCTCTTGGCCAAGATTGGACAGCACCGACATGCATTCTAGGAGCTGTGCTTCGAGCCTGGATTTGATATCCAAGGCATGATCGGCTACTCTTCTAGCATTGTTGTTCTCCAACTCCTTTTCTAACTCGATCACGCGGCTTTCCAAGCGAAGGTTGTCGGACAGAGACCTCGCATAGTCTGCTTCGATGCTGCGGATGCGGAGCAAGTGTACGGCATTGGCCTTGGCGAGATCTCTATTCTGGCGCAATAATTTCCTGCGCACTACAACGTCATGTCAGCGGATTAGATTGCGTGAACAAAATGTAAACATACATGTGTCGATGCTATCTGCAGATACGGGAGGTTCGTTTAGTCGGGCCATGGTGCATTCTGGATGAGGGAGCGGACGATTGTGTGACGAAGCCAAAGGAACTGAGGAATGAAAAGCTGAGAGACGAAGCGAAGCTCGATACGGAGGAGGCTGGGACAGTGACGCTGGGGGGTCTGAGTGGGAGAAAATTTACCGAGTGCCATTTATTTACACTCGACCTGATTGGGACTAGTGTAAACAAATAATCCAGGATGAGGGGTTGCTGGGGGCGCGCCCCAGCCTTGGACCCCACACTTCATGGAGCAACTGACGGCTGGCTGGCAATTCTGACATGTGCATCTCACCAAAACTTGATGGATCGCATTCGACATAACTACCTGGCACGCCTTGCAAAAATCTTTAATATACGCGACGAGAATCCCAAGCGACCAAAACGTCCAATACAACCAGATCACGATGTCGTACCCGACCAGGTCGCTTTCAACTCGCCTTCCCGGTGCAGGGTCGCAAAATGTCTCCTCGACAGGTGCATCGCCCATGCTCGTTGCGCGCATCGCGGAGAAAAAGGCAGAGCTGGAGCACTTGAGAGAGCTGCGAAACCTCAGTGCAGCGGTCGCTGGCCAGATGGAAGCCTTGGAGCAGAAGCTGTCCACGTTAAATGATGGGACAGAAGGTGAGGATGAGCATGCCTCCTAAGGGTCTCGTGTGCAATCTGATAGCGGAGCTAACCACCAGTAGCGATTGCCATGGTCATAGGCAACTGGCATAATGTGTTGAGTGCCATCAATATGGCCTCTGGTACGTAAGCTCCGCAATCAAATAGTGTGTAAGTAATGCTCACTCACACCTGCTCTCAGCCCAACTCGCAAAACCGCCCGCAAACCAGCCGTCCGAGAACGAAGAACCAAACATGCCTCTCCCTCAGACGTTGGTTCGCATTCCGACCGAACATGCCCCAACGCTGCAGGCGCAGGCGGAGAACGCGGAGAACACGCACACCATGTCATGAGTTGCATATTAGACGTTCCCAATGTGCAACCTCAGATACAAGTATCTGTAACGTTGACACCTTCTGCCAATCTGCGTCGAAAACATGGCCATCCACGGGCGCCGTCGTCCTTATATCAGCGGCGATGTGACTCTTCATCAGACAAGAACTTCTACCATCGGGCCAGTGCTTCACAGTACAGCATACCTTGCGTTTGGGTAAGGTAGATATCATCCGCTTCTGAGACGAGCTTCCGCGTCAGCAGCCAATGGAAGTAAGTACCTAAGGCACCTAGTCAGCGTAGGCCCGACGTGCGGTTTACGCAAGGCGGTTCGGTGGCACCTCTTAATTAGCGTCCAGCTCCTGCATGTGCAAAGCGACGCTGGATTGGGCAAGGTCCACCTTAGTCGACAAGCAAGTGCGGGGTCCAAAAGGAGACGCGACGGGTTGGACGCGTCTTGGGGGTTTTATCTCTTCAGTCACACTTTCCCTTGCTACGGCGAGACGGGAGCTCACCTCTATGGCTTGGGCGTGCCGCTTTCCCCCTAGCAAGTTGAATGAGCTTGCCGTGGTGCATTGCCCGCACGCCGGCGTTGGGCTGACTTGTTTGACGGAAACTGACAGTATATCTTGAGGGGAAGGTGCAATTTGAACACAATTTCCGCCGTGTTTCTTGGCCGCTACCACAAACTAATTATTCGTTCTCGTGTTTGTTTGTCCTGCTTACCTTGCCTGCCGACACCGTCATTCTCCACACCTCGGCCATACATCACAACAACAGACAGAGCATCTTCGCCCGTCATCCTCGACGAGCCCTTTTTGGACGCATTTCATCTAATTTTCTCGTCTCAATTCACCATCCACCCCATACGAATCAATACCTGATCGTGTTCCAGTCAAAACTGGTCCCCCAGCTATATTACACATACCCCGGCTGTTTCGAAGCGAAATTGGCAGCAAATTCCACATCACCTACTGGTTCCCAAAGTTGCCATTCCCTTGCCCACCAATTGTCTGGGGTTGGCTTCTCCCTGCCAGATTCAGGTCGAATCCGGAGATTGTTCTGGCTCAATGGTTCTCCACGCTGGATCCAGGGCCCACGCCCACGAGTTCGACGTCGTCGAAGACCACACAGCCACTGCTACCAACCAACACGCTTCAATTGACGCAAACGTCGCTCTTAGATCCAAGCCCTCTGCTCTCCTCAACAAACCTGACACTAACATTGATCGAAGCCACCAAGAAGACTTCATCGAATCACTAACCGACAAACTCAGAGAGCTTCACATATATAGTCCTGAGAAGGGCCGCGGCCGCCGTTGTCTGACTCGATCGACCATTGACACTGAGATCTTCCCGCTGGAAGAAGCTGAAAAGTGCGACAACGCTGCTGAGACCGCTCATACGCAAGGACCATTCCTCGCCGATAGGCCTCGAGTGACCGAAGAGGACGAGGGTGACCCCTCGTTGTCTGAAACACACACACTAACGTCGGCTGCCACTCGTCAGGGACAAGATTCATTTGAACCCAGCTGCCCCTCCACAGGTTCGCTCGGCCGATTCCTTCGTGCGGTCTCTCCCCTAACCCGTTCAGCCCCCAACGCATCTCAAACCGAACATAATTCCAACAGAATCGACCCTAGCATCCAATCGTCCATCGCTCGACACCAGGCAGGTCAGTATGACTACGTACTCTCAGTAGACGGCTCGCCTTCATGCTTTGGATCGCCGTCCTATCGCGGCGAATCGTCGCAAATCTTTGGCTGCAACCTTCTGGCGCAGCGCCAATACTTTGCGCCGTCTTTCTGCAGCAAGGGCAAACCAGCTAATGCGTATCGAATTTTAGCCACGCCTCTAGGTGATGATAAACGGTCCCCACAAGACGCATCAGCAACTTCAACGCAGGAAGAAGACATGGCTGATGCCGAGCCTGTCGTTGCACTGATCTCTCCGGCGCCCGTCGAGAACGAGACAGCATCGAACAAGAGCAGACAGTCAAGTGTTCAGGTCTCTGTCGTCGAGCAGATACGACAAAAGCCAAGTGAAGCGCGTGGGAACGTGAAGGAGTCTTCGGAGTCTTCGATCGAGATCATTGATGACCTGAAGCAAAGGGTCATTTCCATTTCCACGTCAGAAGAGAGTAGTGTGCAGACTCCACGCACGCCATCACGATCGACTTCGGCCAGCTCGCAGCAGTCACGCATTGAGGACTCCCTGGAAGCTATCGATAAACTAGAGGAGCAGCTGGAGCTGGCCAATGCCGCCATTACACCACCGCCTAAATCCCGTCGTCACAATGCATCGATCGAGGAGTCTTCCCGTACGAACAGCGGAGGTACTAGGCGTACAGGCTCTCTCCTGAAGCGCGAGCAGTCACACAAGGCAAAGGTCGAGTCTGCGACTAATCAGCCACGCGCGACCGCGCAGAGTCACGGTGTTGCAGTCGTTAAAAAGGCAGACATGGGATCTCCGGCCAAAGCGGCCATCAAGAGGTCTTCTGTGTCTCGCCCGAACAGCTTGTTACCGCCGAAATCACCCGCGAAATCCACGAAGCCGCCCACAAAACCCTCCTTTGAGCTTCCGGGAGAAGCTGTGGCCAGACGTCTCAAGGAGCAACGCGAAGCTCGTCAGGCAGCCCAGGAGAAAGCCGCGGCTGCTGCAGTGGTACCTCAGAGAACTAGATCGTTGAAAGCACCAACTCGTCCCACTTTTGAGCTTCCTGGAGAGCAAATTTCCCGACGCAAGAGACAGGAGCAACAAGCCAAGCTCAAAGCGGAGGAAGAAGAACAGCGGAGACGTCGTGAATTCAAGGCACGCCCTATCAGAGCAAACCTAAACTCCGCCACGTATCCTCGCGAGACCGCCACTAGTCGTGTCCGTCAGAGCAAGGGCTCCGAGCCGGCGGGGGCTGAACAGACTGATCCAAGCTTTTCCAAGCGCTCGTCAACCTTGGGCACTCCCAGAACGCTGCTCACGAGAGCAGGATCAATCCGATCTCCACAGTCTCGAGGCAGAGGTATATCCCAAGTCACGACTGCCTCGGAAGCCAGTCGTGCCACGTCGACATCCACGAGCAGTACGAGTGGGAAGAGTAGCACTCTTTCTGCCGAGGAGCTCGAGCAGCAGAGAAAGAAGGGCAAAGAGGTTTTCCGGCGAGACAATGGCTACCTTGTGGACAAGGAGCGAGAGCGTCGTGAAAGGGAACTCAACGCCAAGCTTGCTCGCGAGCAGGCTGCCGAACGTTCTAGACAAGCGAGTCGGGAGTGGGCCGAGAAGCAACGACGCAGACGCAAGCAACTGGCTGAAGCTGACGCAGCAGCCCGTTGAGCTGTGTAATCTAGTCAGAAGCCGGTCCATCACCCACCTTCGTGTAGATTACTTGGTTCATGTGTAGAGCCTGCCTTTGTATTGGATTAATTGGTGTTTTGGGCGCATTATGTTTTACTTGGGCCGGGGAGCTAACAAGCATGCGTGCGCAGCATTGGAGTCATTGCTTTTAGTTTCAGAGTCTGGTTTTGTTGATTGGCACAATGCCATGGTGCGGTTCGAAGTCCATAGGGCCAAAGAGAGTCTGTTATCCATACCTTTGCCTACGCGGTCACCGTGTCTTTGCCTGATGCCAAACCGCGAGTACCTAAATATTCGGAGATTTCGGTTTCGCCTGGTAGAGAACGGATGCCCACTTTCCGGGCGATTGATGACGTGTTCCCTCGATGCTTGAAAGAAGGAAAGATCGGGTTTTGGCTTGTGTTTCGAAAAGCCGCACTGCTCACCCAGCTGACTTTGTCGTTACCGCTACCTGGGCCGGGCGTGGAGAAAACGGCGACTGCCGCTCTGCCGGGCGAGCGCCCGGGCGCTAGCGGAGCTCGCCAACGACATCCGCCAATTGTTGACCTAGTTCATCGGGCAGTCTTTTGTTTTCAACTTTTCACAAGGACGACCGGCAGATTCAGGTCTGACTCCTACTTTTGCGTAAGCGTCAAGGCGACAGCTGTCTCAACTTGAGTAGACTTGAATTAGCCGACAAGCAGCAGTGTGATCTACACTCGAAGGTCTCTGCAATAGTCAATACGAACAGTCGGCAGTTCTTATCCGAAGTAACAAAAATGAAGACGACAGGCCACCATGCCCAACGGCCAACAGTTTGTTTGAGCCAAGGAACCTATATCGGCAAGACCGTACAAGATGTCGATCTCCCGCGCGAGGTTGAAGCCTTCCTCGGTATTCCATACGCCAAGGCCCAGCGCCTCCAGCCTGCCGACCGCCCACCGGCATCCTCGGAAACGTTTGACGCATCGGAGTACGGTCCCGTCTGCCCGACAGCAGACCCATCTTTCCCAGCGGACGAGGACTGTCTAAACCTCAACGTCTTTCGTCCGACCTCTAGAGGTTCGGACGACGCTCCGAGGAAGGCATCGGCACTCGCGTACGTGCATGGCGGGGCGTTCAATTTCGGGCGCGGAGCTGATAGGAATCTGGCTGCCTTCGTGGCGTTTTCAGAGAAGGATATCGTCGCCGTGAGTTTCAACTATCGTCTTGGGCCGCTGGGGTTCCTGCCTTGTAGTGCGGCGTTGAAGGAGGGTGTCGCGAACCTAGGGCTTCTGGACCAGAGGATGCTCCTGGAATGGGTGCAGGAGAATATCGCCGAGTTTGGCGGCGACCCAGACGATGTCACGGTTATGGGATTCAGTGCTGGTGCACACTCGGTAAGTCTCTTTCGCTCTGTTGTTCTCGAAGGTCACTGAGGCATGCAGCTCGGCCATCATGTCCTCTCACCTCCCTCGCGCAAGCTCTTCCGCCGAGCGATCCTTGAATCCGGCGCAGCAACAGCCCGTTCCGTCCTCGCGGCAACACATCCCCGTCACGAGTCCCAGTTTGCTGACTTCCTCGCCTCGGCCTCACTTTCTGACCTCCCGGAAGACCAAACCCTACAGGCCATCCGCTCGCTCCCCTTGCCACAGCTACTGCAGGCCTCACTCTCCGTCTGGACAAAATGGGCCCCCTCGGTCCAGTGGCCCTTTCAACCCTCCATCGACGGCGACGGCGGTGGCTTCAAGACAGTCGTGCCGACACTACCAATCCGCACCTGGACTTGCGCAGACCTTCCTGCTCCGCCGCCCCTGGTAACGGGCTTCAACACGTCCGAAGGCACAACCTTCGTCCCCGCGTCCGCGTCCTCGCCCGCACATTTCAAGGGCTTCTTCGCAGCCCTCATTCCCTCCCTCACACCCGACGACCTCGAGACGCTGGACCGCCTCTACCCGCCAGCGTCCACATACGCGCCTCCTCCGACGCGCCACCACGGCTCCGAGTTCCGGAGGCTGGCGCACGCGTACGGACACTACGGCTACATCGCGCCGCTGCTACAGTCGGCGCACTTTGCGTCCCGCAAGGGTGCACCGGTGTGGGTGTACGAGTATGCCGCGCACGCGGACCTGGGTGCTGCCAATCACGGGGACCACGTGCCTGCAGCCACGAGAGACTGCGATGTGCTTTCTCCGGAAAGGACGCCAGGGTTGTGGGCTGTTTCCGAGGCTATGCACGGATTCTGGTCAACGTTTGTGACCAGCGAAGAAGGGCCGAATGGGTCGGCGAACCCGAGTGGGATTGTCTGGCCGCAGTTCGTCTCGCCTTTCGGAGATGGAGCTGCGGGTGATCATGTCCCGACAAACGAGGAGAGTGAGACGAGGGGAAAGATTCTTGTGTTCGGAGAGAGCAATGACGAATTTATGGGACGTCAGGGACAACGCCGGCCTGGGACTGTCGCGCGAGTAAGAACGTTGACGGAGTTGGAGATGCGTCAGTTTCGGTTCTGGTGGGATCGTGTTGAATTGAGCGAGGGCATGGGCGGAGCTGAGGATGGATCCAAGTTGTGATAGACACAGAATTCAAGTGGGCGACGGCTCACATTACAGTGAGTACAGCAGGTTATGCGTGTCACTCTACAACAAAAATACAAAGTCTGGACTCGACAAAAAATATCATTCATACATGTGTAGAAAGCTTTTAGACTAGGGGAGGAACCCACGTGGTCATGTGTCCATAAGATACCAACCTTCAGAAGCTTTTCCAGTCTTTCCTGGAATCAAGACAGTCCTGTTTGCACTTCACCGGGGACGTGAATGACCTACACTGCCTGTGCGCCTTCGTTCTTTATATACACGATATTATATTGAAGCGACACGGCAACGCTGTTGGAGACTAAGACAGGCCTAAAATCCGGAATGGTGTATGTGTAAGATCAAATATATCATGTGTGTCGAAAGAATGATTATGGGCACCATACTGCCCTGACTGCGTGGTCCATAGAGAGGCATACCAGTGCGGCGAAGGTAGACGATATTAATATGCAGAAGTTTTCTCGGCATTATTACCGCCGCATGCCATGATGCCGTGAGTCCGTAACGCCTTTTCTAAATAAAAGCCCGACTTCGATACTGTTGCATGATGGGGAGGGGGGTATCTTCGAAACAGAACCCCAACAGGCAATTCGTCAGCGAACATGTTGGCTTGATTCGCTAGGCCTCTTCTAAAAGTTTTGCGAAATGCCTGCGTTTTGCTGTTGTGGGTAGTGAGACGGGTTCTCGATCCGGGTGTTACGACGTGCCGGGTTGTCGCGGATGACCGGTTGGCCGGGAAGCTCGGTGGGTCGTTGGTCGCCGCCGTATGGGTTATCTGAGTAAGGGTTATTACCGTATTGATCATAGTAGCCGTTGCCGCCGGTGTAGGCCATGCCGATGCCTCCATCAGACGTATCGGAGCGATTACCAGCACTGTAAGAAGACGACGCATTGGAGGGTCCACGGTGAACACCGACTCCACGGTTCATGGCGGCCGAAGGGCCCATGGCGCCCAGGATCTCGCCGTCGGGGGAGTATGAACCGTCGTTGATGAGAGGCTCTCCTGAGCGAGTGTCAGTGCCGTGATTTGGTGATCCGTCCGAGTGAGTTGCACCTGTGTTGCCTCCGGACATTGTTGTGGACGCCTTTCGTCCGGTCGATCCGGCAAGAGTAGTACCCCATCCACGGTATCCAGAAGAGCCGTCCTCCTTCATTTCGTAAGAGCCGCCATCGTTCAGCGAAGGAATAGTTGGGTCAGCGTTGGGGTTATAAGCGTAATCCTCGACTTCCTTTCGGCGCTCCTCCTCCGCGTGCTTGCGTTGCTTCCTTTTCCTCCAGAAATAAATACCCGCAAGAATCAGCAAAGCAACTGCCGCAATTGGAACGACCACAGCCACGGCAATCTTGCCCCCATCACTCAGGCCGCCCTTGGAGTCACTGCCGGAATTGGAGGCGCCGTTCGTCGACGTCGCAGAGGCAGATGCGGATGAAGTGCCGGCGGTCCGGGATGGGTCAACAGCCTGAGTCTGAGTGATGATGATGGTGCTGGTCGGGCCTCCGGGAACAGTGGGAGTTACAACGACGGTAGTTGCGCCGACAGGTTGCTGCGCCGTTTCGGGCGTCTGCGACGTCGTCGGGGCTTGGTTCTGCTGCGTCGTAGTAGTCGTCGGGGCAGCCTGTTGCGTAGTTGTAGTTGGCTGCTGGGCCTGTGTTGTAGTCGCAGGTGGTGCTTGCGTCTGGCTGGTGATTAGGGTTGTCGGAACTTGAGTGCTTTCCGCTGGTTGAGTGGTGGCAGCAGCACTCGTTTGCGGGGTAGTCGCCGCAGGCGCAGTGGTGGTAGCGGGAATTGTGGCATTGGTGATGGATGTTTCCTGTCTCACGAAGAGACCAGGAATCCGACTGTAGGGGAAAGTCATGTTAGCAAGGAGGAACACGTGAAAGTGATTGCATCGACAAATACGTGAGTGATGAAGGATCAATAACCGAAGGAGGGATACGGGTTGGTGGTTTTCAATGAGCGACATATTGAGCTGAACAGATGCAGGCCCCCAAAACCATTCGCGTGCGGCAGCTGGAACTGAATTCTTCTCGGAAAGCGGCTAGATGCACACAAAAGTCGATCAACTTACGCCCAATACATTGCCGTAACAGCTCGCGGAGCGAAGCACGACGTGTCTCAATCCACAAGAAAACCGATCACAGCGCTTCGTCGATTGCTCGAAGCGCAGGCGATCAACACTTGGATGAGATTGCCGAGAAAATAGCTCACACTTGGAACAGGCGGCAGCGATGGCCCCAAGTCGTTAAGGGCACGGTGCGATATGTTGTCAGTTGGCGGTGTTCTTATGGAAAAAAGGGATGTCTTCGCGTTTGAAGAGCAATATGCTCAGACGAGACGAACGGGCGATAATTGGCGCGGGTGGCTGAGTCAGGTTCAGGTGGTGTCCGCGGAAGCGACCAAGTGCTAAGTCCGTCTCCTGACTATTCGCGGGTCGGCGTGGGATCGGGCGGTTGGCAGGGCCGATTTCAAATTGCGACGCAGCAAGCGCTGACGTGTCTGGCGATCTCAAATGACGCAAGGAGATCAATTGGATGACGAGGAAAAAAGGAAAACTGTATTGAACAAAACGAAAAAGGCGAGGGAGGTAAATGCTCGAAGAAAGCGGAAAAAAAGAGGGGAAGGAAGAGGAGGGAGAATCAGTAGTAAGTCGTGGATTTCTTGGAGTAGTATCGACTACTTGCTGCTTCTACTGCCGACTGAGAGAGGAAGAACAGGGCTAACGGCGGACAGATACCGGGGGAAAGAGAGGAGTATTGGAGGAAGGCAGCGAAAGGGAGGGAGAGGGAAAGGGAGGGCAGCTCCAGAGGAGCTGGAGCTGGACAGGAAGCCGGGAATATGTAGGTTTTCAGCTGGAAGTGAGATGGGAAAGGTGGGGCCCCTGCTTCACCAACCTGGGAGGCACTTTGCCTACCTTTACCTTGAATAGTACTGGACTGCACCGACATTCCACCTGCACTCATATTTGTACGTTACCTTACTTGCGCGTAACTACCTAATGTTACCGGCATACCTTATACATCGCGCCAGCCTCTCCGTCTCGTGTGTCCGCCCGAACTCGCCCTGGGTAGGTTGTGGAAGTGCAGGTGGAAATGCAAATGCAGAGGCAGACCTGCATTGGCTCGACCGCACAAGAAACTCTCAACTTTCCTTCCAGTGCCCAGTCTTTGCTTTATCACCAGGTAAAGCCTCAGGAAGCCCTGTCCAAACCAGTCAGTCATCTTATCCATCCCACCGGCAGCCGTAAGGCGTGGTGGATGGCTCGGCGGCATCAGGGCAGTACGATGAGGCAGGGCACTACCGCTGTGCCTGCTGACAGCTGGCCTTGTTCTGCCTACCTCACCTTGCCGACCGGTTTGCCGACCTACTGTGGTGGACAAAATGAGGTCACATCAGGTCGGATACTTTCGCGCTCAATTGCGGCGCTATGTACCCCATGTACTCTTCGCAGTCTTCTTGCCGAGGTGCCTGGCAAGGAACCTAGCTGGACTTGCCCGATCTGCAGTTCAGGCGCCGGCTCCATGGCACGTTACAGCGTATACCTCAAGGTACCTGACTAACGCTGTCACACCTCATCATCTCACGTACCTCTTCGGTCTCGATTCCCGGCAGACCGTTGCAAGTCCCTCGACCGATACAACGTCGAAGCAAAGGCACAGAGAAGACTCTCACGGCTTCACTTGACGACAGCTTCCTCCACTCTCCGGCCACTTTTTCGACCTTCAACCTAGGACCATCGAACGAGGCCTCCTTCGGCACGTTATATTTTCCTCGTCGCCACGACACTACATGTCGCCCATATCACTAATGTCTCAGTCATTTCACAGAGACTGCGGCACATGCCCGTTCAAAATTGCGAATTGCAGTGCGGTTGCCTTCCTTTGGCTTGCTAGAATCGCAACGTCCAAAGTCCTAGAGAGACCCCGACCAGCCGAAAACCCCAAAGGGCTTAGACGCGGCAGGAGAAATGCACCTAAACCGAGTCCCTTGAAAAATAACAATGGCACGAGTCGCCTCATCAAAGACTCGGGAATGTGCAATCTTCCATCCATACAATCGACCGCCCTCCCATGCTACATTCGCGTTCAAAGACCGATTTTTGCCCTTAGTAATCACAACTCGTAGCGCGTTCCGATCCTCACGACACGTCGCTTCCAGGCGAGCGAATACTAAGCTCGAAAATGCACCATACGACGTCTCAAACGCGACACGCCAGGCAAATACGCAAGCGACACTGCCAGAGCCTGACAGTCAAGTTTCAGCTCTTTCAGAGAAAGTCCGGACGGAGCACCCAAGCATCGAATCCCGGTCCCATCTCTCCTGGTGGCACGGTCAGGCTCGCTCCTCCGGGGTTTTGGACAAAACCAATTCATTGTTGGGATTCGCGGTTTGCTTCGCTACGCTACGCCGGGAACACCAGAGGGTCTGTTCGCTCCGCTCGTATCCCAAGTGACTGAACTGCTCCGGACTGGCTAATTTCCCTTGACCAGTTTACTCGCAGCTACAGGCCTCTTCCTAGTAAACCACGCCAGATGCCAGGTCTAGCTGCCAAGCCAGCACCATTATTTGTTCCCGAGCAAAGGGAAAGAAAAGAGGGTCGGAGCGCCCTACTGAAGTATCCACGCAATTCTGGAGACACCGCTCGCGAGACACCCACAATTAGTCGGTCCATCAACTGTGTTTTACTTCGTCTCGGGTCATTGTCCTCCTGGACGAGGCGTCTTAGAACCTTCGATATTAAACGGCGACGAGGCTACCGAATTGCCCGGAATGACGACCCATAGCCATCCACATGGCCGCAAGCCTAGCTCGATGTGTTCGATCTCTGCTCCGTACCTCACGAATCGAGATTCCTCGGCAAGTCCTCTTGAGTTCGGCATCAACTACACAAATAACCGGTCTTGGTGTTTGTTGTGTTGCCCTTGTCTCTCCACGACGAATTCGCATAAGCAAGTGGTTTTGCCACTCAGTGGATTTTCCCTGGGGGCGCTCGTGGACTGCTTCGTATCCCACTCCTCAGCCTGTGCCCTTTTTATCCTCAACGTGGATATTGTTCGATCTCTCGTGCGATCCCATCGATCTACTGAGGTAGCGTTGGGGCGTCAAGTGCGCGCTTCTTGCTGGTCAGCTCGGCAGAAGCTTGACCAGCTTGACCAAGCACAAGAGATGTGCCCATCCAAGCGCGACAATACCATAATAGGGAACTTCGGGAATACCAAGCGACATGGGAAATCCGTCCGGTCCTGTGGCAATCGGCGGCCGCACCCGGCAGACCATCTGTTTTGACGCAAATTCTCGAACCTTCCAGCACATATTTGCCATCCTCCTTAGTGACTGCCGCATCTTTCTCCGTCGTTGTAACTATCGGCCCAACCATGCTTTGCCTCCCGACGGCTTATCCAACTTCCATCTCATGTTTCCATCCTGAACGCGACGGTCTCGTGGACGATTATCTGCCATCCATCCAAAGCCCGTCTTTTATACCTCATGGCTACATGTCGTCCGTGTCAGACCACTTCAGGACTTTTTGCGCAACGCTCGTACGCAGGATACAACCCAGAAAGTCTCCCTCGCCGTTGTCACTCCATGATATTTCATGGCTTCGGTTCTCAGAAGCTTTCCTTCACATCATGTCAAACCTTGCCTTACAACATCACTGTTGGCAAATGCTATGTTGTCAGTTACACATTTATGGTACTGCGTTGGCACATACCCCAAGATGACGTCCGCCCTCTGAACCCGACCCTACCACCATCTACGCCACAGAGCCGAACCAAGCAGCTAGGATAATCCCGACATGTCAAGATCTCAAAAGGCTGGGCACGATAACATCAAAATCAATACCTCACATTGGCACCTCTTTTTCGAAGCAAGAGATCAACGCCTGTCCACTGAAGATAACGTCATATCCCCTCATTCGTCCTCCACAACATTGGAGCACTGACCAAAACCCTTGAATGTTCGCCTCTATCCTTGGAAATTCTTCAAACATGCAAGAAGAGCCCCATGCTAGTATCTCATTGCTTTATCCCAAGTCGTTTCCCCAAAATTCGATAAGAAAGTCTTGCCTTGCCGTGTTGCAACTCAGTCCCTCTACGTTCAAGGATGATGACTGCAGGTACGACTAACCCCTGTCAATACTTCATGTCGTGTTAGTCAAGTGACTGAACTCACGTTATGCGGCTTTCTCAGACCAAAACTCAATCGCATCCTCATTCAGTCCCTGTCGAATGTAGTCCTCATGCTCACCACGCCATAATATAGTAGACATCCAGACGGCGTGAGGCGGCTTAGTACAATGGATCCGAATATGAAACTTGCGTTTTCTCTCCATTGTGCTTCTTTGTTTACCAACCTACTCTACCGATCCTCCCCAAACGGCTTGGGGACGAGTTTGGCTCAACGTCCCGCAACTAGCTTACTATTAAGCTAGAGTCCCCGAGCTCTTATTCATTTTTCCATACGCCGCACACGCATGGCTGTGCCCTGCTCTCGAATCCGAACTCATCCCAACATCTACTTCAGCCGACTCCCATTGGCCGCGGGGCGCTCTCCTCGCCAGTGACAACGCCTCCGACTGCACCACCAATTCGCAAGCGCAAACTACGTTGCCCCACTATGTCTTGCAGTGCCTGACGGTAAAAATAACTTTTCAACTCACCTCTGATCGGTGCCGAGAAGGGTCCGTACCACTTCCGCATTCTGGGGATTACACCTTCACAAGCATTCCAAACGTTAGCTCACTACTTTGTGGGGCCGGCAGAATCCGGGGGCCACCAGGTACTAGGCTAACGTTTTCAATGCTCGCGGAGGTATATATCCCGCCAAGTCCCGACCGGCAGGAACGCACTATTCCTAAATGGAGACCGCTGCTTCGGATCCAACAGAATCGCAAGACACGTAATACGAAGACGATTGCCATCTGAAGCTGACACGTGAGAGACTTCCTTGGCGGGTATGCGTGCGAAGTGGTGGCGGCAGCTGTGCTCGTGCGTGTGCCGCCGGCGGAGGACGGAGGTCGGCACGGAAGGTCCGTTACCGCCAGATCTCGGACGAAGTCCGGCTCCTTCGTCACCCACTTCACCGGGGGGCCTCACTTCGCTTGGGCCTGGCATGCTTTGAAGAAGACGAAACGCCGATACCATACTCGGACTTACCGTTGGACTCGGGGCGCCCGTCGCCGGCCAGCGTGGCGCGGAACCCTGCAATCCAATGTATCTGGGAGATCTGCCGGTTTGTCCTTCATGTGGGCAATTTGGTAAGTTTAAGTTGACGGCGATGGAGTCATATCAAGCTATTGCTTCTTCCATCGTCTCCGGTCATACGAGGGCAAGATGACTAAATAGTGCTGACTTCAATCCGCCGAAAACGTCGCAAGACTGGAGTCTGCCGAGGACATGTTCAAACTCTTGAGGCCGTTGATGAGTTATATATATCTTGCCGCTACTGGCAATAACTGTAGTCCCTTATCCTTCGCCGCAGACTTGACAGATGATCGCCAGCGATGGCTCGGGGTTACTGGCTGACACTGTTGAATCGTGTAAGCTGCTATTGACAGGGCCTGCGAAAGCAGCAAAGGCACAAGTTTGGTGTTTACTGAGGCTTGACTGTTGAAAGCTTCGTATTGTCGTTGAAGCCTTGTCCCACAATCGATAGCTTCAGCTCGAGTCCTCGCTCCTTCGTCCAAAGGTGGGGGCTGGCGATGTAAGGGTCGAATAGGGAGAGCACTGCCGAAGACCTTTTGCGGCCATACTCAAATATTCCCGCTGTTATGCAATTAACTTGGCAGGCCTCATCGGCACTCGGAGACGAAGAGATGAGGATCAGAACACTAACAAGGGGACGCCCCTCGGAATAGTTGAGGTCGACGAGATGGTTCCTTCGTCTGGTTTCCTCCTACATCACAAAGAAAACCACAGTGCAATTGCAGGCCGAATCACGAATCAACCAAAAAAATAAGAGGAACATGTGGATGAGACCCGCCAGCGCGCCGTGGAGTGTTAGTGTACACCAGATATTAGAATATACACCATCGCGCTCATCTTCTTCCATTTGTTTCACAGCGGGATGGAATATGTGGGCTCTTACCTAGAGGTGAACACTCCGATCTCCAGGGAGCCTTTCAGGAGCCTCTCGGGAGTTCCAGCTTCCAAATGCTTGGCCAGGGTGCTTGCTTCTCTCAAGAACCTTTAATGCTCTCGTGACTCTACGGGCAGGACCCAGCTGAGCGAGACTCTGGGGTAGTCTCCGGATCAGCACATGATGCAAATTTCAAGTTGAAGAGCCATATTCGCTTGTCTTCCAGACCAGTCAAAAGGCAAAAGCCTGTTTGCTCAAGCCGGCCTCGTACGCCAAAACCATAGCTACGTTGGCAAAACAGGAGCTAGGGCAACGCAAAGATTTACAAGCCTGCAAACATGTTGACACGTGCACCGCCTCACTCGTCCAGGGGCAGACATTCTCAGTATACTTTCTGTAGTATTCATCATCTAGCTGATCCTTGGAAGGAAAATTTCCCATCCGTTTTCTATACGCAAGCCCTCCGTAGGAGCAACGGGGGCGAATATATGATAGTTGTTGTGACCCAAATACTCCACGCAGCGAAACAGAAATAAGGTGTAGTTGCACAAAAAGACATTAGCAGTATATCGCTACTAAATGCGAGAAGAAGTAACACCCCGATGCAACAATCATCAAAGGACAGGAGGCGCCCTCCTTTTTGTTTGACATGAACATGGGAACCCTATATGCGAATTGTGCATGCCAAGTCGTGACCATAGATTCGGCGCTGCCGTACCAACACGCGGTAAACAATGTAATGATATCAACAACAAAACGCCTTTTGCTATTTCTTCATTCAACGGTGCATGCCCCATGTCGGCTTCAGCTGATCTTGCATAGAGGCTTGCGTGAAGACGGTGTCGCCGGGCAAGCGACTGACTCTACCGGCACCACTACGGAGAGCGGCTTGATTGACGGCAGAGATACCGCTACGGTTGCTGCGAATACTGCCGGCATCGCTCATCGTGTCGGAGTCCTTGAACTTGCGGGGAGGAGCAAAGTCAAGGGCAGTGAACGTCCCCGATTTCCTCAATAAGTGTCTAGCCATTGTTAGTACGAAATGAATACAAGTCCTGTGAGTTAACTTACGGGCTGGGCATAGCAGGCATCTCCTCGAAGCTACTAACCAACGGGGAGTGGACGACCTTTGGTTGCATGTATGGACGTCTCTCGCCTGCTGGGCTCTGGGAGCGACCGCGAGCACGGTCGGCAAAGCTCTCAGGAGGTGCAAAGTCAAGCGGGTTCATGATGGCGAAGGTGTCGTCCTTGAGCTTAGCTGGGTTGGGCAGGGTGTTGAGGTCGGAGGGAGGGGGTCCCCTGGGCTTCTGTCGTGGAGGACCCATCCGGTTGGACACCGATGATCCGGGTCTCGGTGTGTACTGGCTGGACATGTCGGAGCCTGGTCGGGAAGGCCCAAGACGGCTAGACATGGCCGATCCGGCACGTGGCGGGGGTGGTCCTCTGCCCCTGAAGCCGGGACCCGGGCTGGCCATGCGACTACCCATCGAGCCGTGCATGACTCTGGGAGGGGGCGGGCCGCGGAAACGGGATGCGTTCGGCGGCGGAGTCATCGCACGACGAGTGACAGGCTGGGCGTAGGGCATGACAAAGGAGTTCGTATCGGGGTCGAAGTACGCATCGCCTCCCGGACCTCCTCCCATGAAGCTCGGGTCAATATCCTCGTAGTACTGAGTGTGTCCCGGAGGAGGGCCTCGGCCTCGGGGAGGGCCCATGGGACGACCGCGAGGCGGAGGCGGCTGACCACCCGCGCCCGGGTTGTCGGGGTCGAAGTACTCCTTGTAGAAGGATCTGATTCTGTTGGCACGCTCTTCAGGATCTTCTGACTCCATGACCTCGTCCGGTGGAAGGGGGCGGCAGCCGACCGACAGTCTCTTGTTGTCTTCAGTCGGGATATCGAGTTGACGAGACGAACGATAATCGTCCACATCCATAGAACGACGTTGAGACCGACCCCTTTCCTCATACTCATAGTCATTTTGGTCGTAACGGTCATTATAAACACTCGATTCCTCGGGGACAATGGCTGGAAGAGTCGATGGAGCACCATCTTCCTGGGCCCGGGGGCTCGAGGGAAGGGAGCCGCCAGCAGGGATGGACAAGCGGTGAGAGGGAGTGGGGAAGCTTATATCTTCCAGACCAAGGCCAATAGCCGGGATGACCGGGGCCTGGCCCTGCTCCGCCTTTGCGTTTCCAGGTTCTTCAGCCGCAGAAGGAGCGGTGTCTGCACCCGAAGCACCAGGGTTTGCTCCAGCAGGACGCGGGTTTATGGGCAAGCCTTTAACAGCAACGGGAGCGGGTTCCGGGAGATCGGGGATCTGAGGGAGGGAGGCTCTGTGATTCTTGTCATTCGGATACGGCACTGTCTCGATCTGTGGGATGACGGGTTCAGCGATGAGAGGGCTCCTGATGACAGGAGATGTAGGCGTAGCGTTGACGGGTGAAATGGGCGTGAGAGTCTCAGGCGCCGGAGACCCTGATCTGGACACTGGCGTGGCGAACGGGTCGGCTGAGACGTCCGGGGGCTTGGGCACAGAGTTCTGTCTCGGGGGCAGAGTTCTGTTCGTCATGGTGGTGCGGCCCGTCATGGCGGAGTCCCGTCTCTGGCTTGTCGAGCGGCTGTACACGGAGCCATCTGGCTTGAAAGATCGGATCGAGCCGACGTCGCTGCCGTACTTGTCGATATGACGGTAGGGGTCTGCTTCGTTGGGAAGAGTCTTCGCCAGAGAGTGCAGAGACTCACGCGAGTTCTGCAGGCCGGGCGGGAGGAGGTAGGGGCTGGACAAGTTCATGTCCATGGACAGTTGGCGTTTCTTGGTGTCGATACCCATTCCTTTTTCGCGGAACATCGTGCTCTTGCGCTTGCCTTTGCCATTCCCACCCTTGTCAGAGCCCGTCTCGCCTAGTCCAAAATCCAAGCCTCTGTTGGGGTCGTTGATATCCTCAAGCCTCTGCTTCTTCACGTTCCTTCGGTGAAAGTAGAACAGCAGGCAGAGAGCACCGACGAGGGGGATTCTAGAAATTTGTCAGCCTGCACCCGCAATGAGAAGCAGACGCACAAAACCTACGAGATACCCAGGGTAATGGGAAGGGCCATAGCGGACTGGTCGACAGGCTTTTCGCACTGGTTGGCGCTTCCAGTACATTCGGCTCTCGCGCCGATGATGCGAGAGGCAATTGAGAGAGGTTTTGCGGGTGATGGCGCCGGCGCAACGGGGTTAACATCCCGGATGGGAATCCGAGAACCCATTACGTAGCCATTGCCGTTGAAAGATGTTGAAGCCATCGGGAGCAGGCGTTGTCAACGCGTTGAGAGCGACTCCGTCACAGCTCTCCACTACCAGTTCTTCGTCTCGGGGGATGTCGACGGTCAATGTTGGATAATTCTCCGTCCTTCTCAAAGCCGATCTCGCGTCTATAGCACCATAGCCCAACGGAATGTCGTGTAAATGAATCGGTTCCGAGGGGCAGCGGGTTGAGTGAAACCAAAGCAACAGTCGATGTTTGCGGAACTCGAGTCGAATTAATGCCCCTAATAGCGAACAATCGAGACGTGAGAGCGGGTTTTCGGTCAAAAGAGCGACGGCGCGGGACAACGGTATAGTCCCCCAGTGTGTGTATCTTGGTTTGGTAAAGAACGACTTTTGAGTTTGACAGTTGATTAAGCCCAACGGTCCTTTCACACCATCCAAACAAGATAGTTTCAGCAAAAGAGTGACTCGCCCGCTGGCAGGCAGTTGTTTGGATGTGAATATGTCACCGGCCAATTGGGATCAGAGTAACGACCGACGATGTGGAAAGGACGGAAGGAAAGGGGAAAACGAGAGTAAGTCCCTTTTGGGGGGTGCCAAAAGGCAAAAAGAGCGTGAGGGTGAGAGTGAGGGTAGTGGAAGATGGGGACCAGAGAGGGTCAGGAAGAACGGGCAAAAGCACCGTGTCTTTCAAGCGAAGCGAAACGAGCCAGCGAACGTTCGGGGAGGGGAGATTAGGTCAACGATAGCAATAGTTCGTTGGTCTACCGTCCGACCTTGACCCTGAGCCCTCGTCTGCTTTCTCTGTGGACCCCCGGCTGGCGTAGTAGTGTTCCCGGGATTATGATCATGGGTCCCCCCTGCAGCTTGTGCTTGTGCCTGGTGAGCTTGCCTACCATAGGAGCGTGGACCGTTGCCAGGGCTGGGATAGAAATGGGTCATTAGGTCGACTGCCACTTCTCGGCTGTGGCCGCCGTCCTACTACCGCAGTGAAATATCACCATTGATAAAGTAGCCTGTATATCTAAAATAAAGACAGAGTCTTTTCTATACTAAGTAAGAGATAAGAACTTAATAGTAATTACTGGCTACTATAGTGATTTTAAGTATAATTTTAAATAAAAAGAATTATAATACTATTTATATTTCTATAAATTTATAGATTTAAGTTATTAAATTATTATTATAATTAAATTTCTTTATTAATATTTTATTAAACTATTTTCTTATATATTTAAAGAATATTAATTATTATATTTAGGTTTTATTTAAATATAATAATAGTTTAATTTATTTAATAATTAAAAATATATAATATTAGTAATTTTTAAAGAATAATTTTAAAGAATAAGAAAACTAAAATAAATTTAAGAGTCTAAAACTATTAATATTAAAGAAAGTATTTATAATTAGTATTTTCAAAGTTATATAATATATTAAACTTTTAGAATATTAAAGTAATAAAAAAAATAGAAAAAATTAATACTTTTAACCCTTAATACTACTTTATATTACTACTCTACTAATTAATTAGTGCAGTTTATACTAAAGATTAAGTGGCACGTTAAGTTTGGGACGGCGGGCTAGGGCGACTGAAAAGCAATTTCAGCAAATGAACCCAGTGCTGTTTCCCCCTGACTATCGTTCTCCTCCAGGCCCTGAGCTTGCTCACGTCGTCTTTTTCTGCCGCATCACCGCCTTTTTTGTTTCTCAATATCGACACACTCACAGACCGCTAGGATCAATGCCACATGCAACACACACCTCAAAATTATCCATCTCATCCTTCCATCGGTCTAACATCCATCGTCCCCCCAAATCAACTGAACAGTCAGGCACAGACAGATACTTACTGGCTGCATCGCCCGAGCCCTCCCTACAAACAGCGCACTAACATCGACACGCGCATGGTAATATACACCTATACACCTCCTCCAGCATCTCAAAGGTTAGTGCGGCAGGGGGTCCACTGTTACTTTCCTGTTGGATTTCACTGGTAATAGTGAAACCCTTGACATCCGCCTGGTGCAGGGGTGTTCACTGCAGGAACGCGCCACTCCTGTACCAATTGAAGCTCCAGCGGTGGAGACGGTTCATCAGAATCGACAAGGCAGCCCAGATGACTCTGGCCACAGCGGCAAGCGGGAGGGCCAGCAGCAGTCACGAGAAGGAAATGCCGGGCACGAATCAGTCATGCAAGCTCCTGCGAGTCTCGGCGACATTTGGCGTGTCGCACAAACCAGCCGCCGCCGCTTCAGACTTTCACACTGTGATCATCCCAATTTTGTGACGAAAAAAAGAAGGGGAAACCAAAGAAAAGAAACATACAAAGTCGAATACAGGCCCTTCCCCTACCTGCCATTTGCTCAAACAACCGCCGCCCACGCTCCGACCGTTCAGTACTGTACCTAGGTAGTGAACACCCGGTGTCCGTTGAGCTAGTGGCTTCAGTGGCTTCTAGATCCTCGGCCGCTGTTTCTGTATCTAGTCTGGTCTCACTATACCCCAGCAATAGTAACAGTTTACCGAGAAAGAGAAAGTAAAAAAAGGGAGACAAACGCTTCCAGTGTCTCCTTCACAGACTCGCAGCGTTCCGCTGCGGCTCTCGCTGCGAAACGACGCCCAAACCCTGCCTGGCTTTCACCGAAATTGAAGCCGTCATCGCCTGCTGGGGCTCTTGGGGTGGTATCAAGGGGCGCCATGGCGGTGACGACGACATCGACACCGGGCAACTGGCAAATGGGATGGATCATTTACAATACGTGAGAGTCTCAAGGCTTGCCGAGCGGGCATATCGGGGACTGCTTATTTCTCTCCAACCGTCCCAGAGGCTGAGCCTCCCCTTCCGCTCCCCACTGCGCTCCCTGCAGCCGCGTTGGTGATGACATGATCCACGCCCGATGATGCCGCTCTTCCCTTTAACGTATCTGCTATAATCGCGACTTGTCTACTTTGGGAGAACTGGATGGGAGAAGCCACGCGCCTATTGAATCTTACTCCCATGAGAGGAATAAATAGGGCTCTGCGTGTTGAAAAGTCTGGCTAAGTGTTCTCTTTTAGGAGATATATATTAGTATAGATATATGTTTCAGGGAAACGTGTTGCTACTGAATAAGTTTTCTTCATAGTTTAACAACAATAATAATATTATTATTTTCTTATAATTAACTAGCTTATTTATTAGATTAATTTTATATATTATTTGTATTTTAAATTATAAGATTTTCTATAATTACTTACTAATATATATTATATTATTCTGGAAATATTATCTTTATACTTTATATTATTTAAAATATATTAATTATACTTAGTTCTCTTTAATTTATTATAGTTTTATAAACTTAGAACTTTTTATTTAAGGTTTTAAAATAATTAATATATAGAGATTTAGTTAGGAAATATATATAATTCTTTATTTAAATAATAAGTCTTAAATATAACTTAATATTCTTTTTAGTTATTTTTAATAGTAAAAACTAAATACTATATATTTAATTTAACTTACTCTTTAAATAAAACTTTAAATATATAGAATATATTTTACTTTAATAATATATAATTATAAGTCCTATATAAATATAAGATAAAATTTATACTATATTATATAGTTTCTACTATTATTTTATACTTATGGTATTAATTCCAGAGTTTTTTAAACTCTAATTATAAAATTATTAAAGAAAATAATACTTTTTTATAAATATAAAAATATAGAAAAGATTATTAGTTCTCTTTATATTATATAAAGTATACTATATATATAAAAGAGTGTATGTCATAGGTATAGCTTATATAGAGATATAACTATCCCTATGTGGCTGAGTATGACTGGGTAGCCTACTCATTTGCGGGAACACCCCTTCCCCTGGCTCGCTGCCGCTTGTTCCTTCTGTATGCATAAGCCCTACTGCATGCAACGGCACACAACAATAGTCCATATGAATAAAAGCATGGTATGGGAAGCGATAACAACTTGAATATGGCGCCGCGAACCGTCATTTCAGCCGTCGGGGGGGGGGAGTTGCAGAGAGTTGCTCTAGTGGCGATCACTCCCCTCATCCTTGACGCAGTGGTTCGTTCAATCAGAAAGAAACAAGGAAACATGGCCTCTGCTCCTGACCAAGGCTCTCCCGGCTTAGCTGTCGCGGCTCTCTCCTTTTACGGGGTCTCCATGTCGGCGACAGCGGACAGCCGGGTTAAGGGGCCGGATAGCGGCAGTTGTCCGGATCAGCACCTTGTTGCACAAAATAACTTCGGGTTTCCCGCCGGCAGCTACACAATCGAGTGAGGGGAATCGCTGTGTCGCATATCACCGTATTTCGACGCCAAGGCTAACTGCAGAACGACGCCATCACCACTGGCTAGGTTTCTGCCATGGCTTGTTACTGGTTGGACTTTATTTTCTTGTTTTCTTTCCTCCCGAATCAGAGCACGCCTCAATGACTCCATTCGGAGTTTTGACCGCTCAAACCAAGGCAAGGGAAGAGAAGCAACAGTACAATATAATATACCCCCCTAAAAGTTTGTAATAGTGTGATTTTGCCCTTGCTAGTGTTGGAGGTAACAATTCCTGAACTGAAGAGCTTAATCGGGCAAATCCTGAGGCTGTGGGGATGTCCCATCTTTACAATAATACAAACTTTCAGGGCCCCTATTGTAATTCAAGACACTCCCTGGCTGCGTCGACCTTCCATATTCCTCGCCTTTTCTATCTGAAGAGAGACAAACGCATTCCTGCTGAGTCTCAAAGCTGCATATTCCGGAAACAAGCATTGGGTTCCCGTTCATTGTATAGGACATGATCACGTCGTCTGAAAACAATGAAACCACTCCCGTCTGCTCCGATTTTCTCTCGTCGCGACAGGAAAGCAGACATGGCGGCCAAGACTAGCACCAAGACCATGAAAGTCAATCGCAATGCTTGATTATTTGGCTCAGCAGTGAGAGGACCCAAAATACCATTGGCACTGCCTACCAGTTGGATCCAGTCAAGCTAATCTCGATGGGCCTTAAAAAGCTTGTCATTGGTTGGGACCTTCGGTCCGCTGAATCGTCTTCCAATCGCAATTCACACTGCAGCACTTGTAAAAAAAGCTGTGTTTACTTCGAGTAGCATTAAACTGACGGAGTGGTTTTCTTATATTGCCAGCCCCTGCTAGCAGTCGCTCAAAACATAAACATAGCATTAAAACTTCTACCGGTATATACACCTGTACATAACTTTGCGACCCCTTTATGACCAGCCCTGATTCAGAACCTCCATTGAAAGCTCTGACTGACAGGATACTTCACAACCCTGCGTTCAACGCCACTGGCAGACCAGTGAATTATGACCGTTGCTCGGTCCGCTTCCTTGATGCTCATGTCTATATCTGCTGCGAGACAGCTGCATCCTGTGTCGTCGTGTGAGCCGATGTGTCTCTGCTTTAGTAACGAAGGAATACTGCCCGCAGCAGTCCGGGGCTCGTGACAATCCTTTCCCAGTTTTCTTCGACGAACTGTCGGGTCTTCCGGGAAAGCCTTCGCTCTTCGACATCTCGTGCCTCGGTGAACCACCCCTAGTCATGCTTAATCTCGCGTCGTCTCGTCTCCCCTGCACCCTTGTCTTCAACTTTCTCCCCGTTTCGGCCCCCTTCCTTTCTCATCTTCACCTAGCCATCCTCACCGGGTTTCATATTCAGCCTCGCATGTTCAACCACGACGTATGAACAGGATTGTCCACGGATTGATAGAACTCTGGCGCGTACTCCACAAGCCAGCTTTTCTCGATCTTGGTGATATCCCGTATAAATATCTTTGTGCCAGTCTCCATGACCTCGTGGAAAATGACCCAGTCAGCCTTGCGATTGAACATGAGGGAGCTCGGATGCGCGTGGAGCGTAGTATCGCCCGATACGTTGCGGAATGTGCCGTCCGGCTGCATCCTGGCCGCGTGCGCGAAGTATCCCGCAGTCAGACAGCGCCGGATCTGCTCGGCCTTGTCGACGTTGTCATGCCGCTGCCTGCCGCCGAGCGACTCGTCCACCATGACGGAGACCTTTTCGAGGTACCGCTTTAGCTGCGCGCGGATGCTGACCGCGCGCGACAGGGTTTTAAAGTTGAGGTTGTGGTCGCGGCAGAATTTGGATTCCTTCTTGCCCTTTGTGACGAAGGCTTGATAGACATTGAGGAGGGTCAGGTGGTCGCCTTCCTCGACGGCAAATAGGCGCCGGGAGGTTTCCATCGCTTTGCGCTCACCGTCGTGGTAGAACCAGACGTTGTTTCCGCCGGCAGACGTCATGGCCGCGATAGTAAGTATCTCACTGAGACAACCGAAGGATGAGGCACTGAGTAGTGTCTTACCCATCATCGGCTCGACGGGAATCTCTGCCATTCTGTAGCCCAGTGGTTTCGTGAGCTTGGCGTACTCGTCGAGTACGCCTAGAGAGTAGAGCAGCTCCAGGGCCTTGGCCATCAGCTCTGACGGCGGAGGGCTGAGGAAGTTGAAGCGTAGGACATTGTCGATACCGAGGGCCTTTAGTTGTAAGATGAAGGGCGCCAAGTTAGAACGCTGGATTTCGGGAACTGTGATTGCAGGGAGGCCAACGAAGGCATCTTCAGTGTACAGGCGGAAACATTTGCCGGATCTCGTACGCCCTGCTCTACCAGCACGTTGGTTTGCCGAGGCCCTGGAGATGGCGGTTGTCGTGAGGGCCTCGATGCCGGTCCGGGGGTTGTAGACCCTGAGCTTTGCGAAGCCGCAGTCGACGACGAAGACGATGCCGTCGATGGTGATGGAAGCCTCGGCAATGTTGGTTGCGAAGACGACCTTTCTCGTACCCTCGGGTGGCTTGTCAAAGACGTACATTTGCTGTTCCGTGGTGAGGCCTGCATATAGCGGGAGGGCCTGTAGCTTCTTGTCTCGAGTGCCCATGTCCAGAAGGCGGTCAGCAACGGCTTGACAGGCGTTGTCGATCTCTTCACGACCGGTGAGAAAAACTAGAATGTCGCCTTCTCCCTCATTCTCGTGGATGTCAAATACTGTAGAAATGGCCTTCTCGACATAGTCCTCTGCCGGTGATTCTAAATAGAGTATATCAACGGGGAACGTCCTTCCCTCCAAGGCGATGATGGCACACCTGCCATCGTTAGCCATGGCGGCGGACTGCGTCCTTGCATTGTCGTCTGTTGTTTCCGCCATGGGCTGTTGAGTATCTTTTACCTCATCACCAGGATTTGTGGTGAAGAATTTCAGAAACTCTTCAGCTTGCAAAGTGGCACTACTGATGATGACACGCAACTCCGGCCGCCTCTTCAGGATCTTCTTCAGCAATCCAAGAAGAATGTCGGTGCTAATGGAGCGCTCGTGGGCTTCGTCCACCATTATGACGGAGTATCGCGAAAGGAGAGGGTCGACAAGAGCCTCCCTGATGAGCAGGCCGTCGGTCATGAACTTGATGCGCGTCTGAGGAGAGGTGGCGTCCTCGAAACGAATCGCGAAGCCGACCTCCTTGCCTATCTCACAGCCGAACTCTTCAGCAACTCGCATTGCGACTGTCGTCGCAGCGACTCGACGAGGCTACTTTCATGTCAGTCGGTACTGCTCTAGATCAGAGACTTGCAAAGGAGACATACCTGCGTGATGCCGACAATTTTGCCCTCAGCGCACCATCCTGCTGCTTCGAGGAACTGGGGAACCTGGGTTGTCTTGCCAGAACCCGTCTGGCCAACGACAATGGTCACTTGCTTGGTCTCAACTAGATAGAGCAGCGACTCTCGGTGCTTGGCGATGGGGAGCAGTGCAGCTGGCTTATGCAACGCCGGGATGAACGTTGAGTTGAGGTCAAAGTCGGCCATGGTTGCTGAGACTCAAACGTCGACCGTCACTGAATAAACAAGGCCTTCAGACAGGTTTCATGTGCACTATCCTATCTTCGATCTCTCTGTGCCTTCAGCATACCATTTTTGGCCTTAGTACAGCACCATGTCAACTTGCACAAGCCGCGTCTCGGTGTTGTAAGTCCAGCAGTGGCGTACCTGCCTCTTCGAACCGTTGAGGTGATGTTGCCTAGTGAAGTCGGCATCAGCTCCAAGCAAGCAGGTTCTGCAGGTCTGACGGCTGTCGCCAGCCGCGAGAACATTGCAGCTACCTGAAGAACCTAGCTCTGCTGACAACCTATCCAGGGACCTCCAGCCGAGGACACCTGTGGCAATAAGGATTGTGGCTGAGCTTAAGCTCGTCCGCCCCGGGGCGCGGCGTCATCAGCGTGCAGCCCACTTTAATATCATCTCGCCAGCTCCCTAACCCCTCGCTCGGCGCAATACCAACAATTTTCATAACAACCTCGGTTTTCCATTCCTACAGGACACTTTGGCTATCAGGATTTTATTGCGATCCATATCGGCTAGCCAGTTACCGAAACCCCCGCGGCCATTCAGGACAGTTGGACAACGTAGTCATGTCTGCCCCCAACGAAACAGTAAGCCATCCCGCCTCGAAACACTCTAGTTTATGCGATGTTCCCTGCGACTGACTCCTCATCCTTTGGTGATTTCTAGAACAAGAACACGTCGAGTGGACCTGAATCTCCCACTACAGTCAAGCCCCTAGATTTAAGCGACGACGAAGACGTCCAGGAGACTGGAATTCTCGGCGGTGAAGAGTCCCACCAAAACACCAACACCTCGACAAACATGGCCTCTTCGACAGCTCCAGCCGCCGAGGCTGCACCCCCTCCGAAACCTCCTAGGCCTTCCACCGAGACCCAGAAGAACGAGGATATCTTGAAGGAAGCATTCCCGAGCATCGACATATCCGTCATCAAGGCTGTTCTCAGGGCCAGCGGCGGACGCATTGACCCTGCTTTCAATGCTCTGCTAGGTATGTCGCGTGCTCACCCAGGTACCAAGCTCTAACTAACAGATCGATCCAGAAATGACCGACCCGGATGCCGCACGCAACGACGAAGACGACAACCCTCCTCCCCAGCCTCCCCGACCCGCCGCCTCGGCGCAGCTCTCCCAGCTCGAGGCTGATGAGTTGTACGCGCGCCAGCTCGCGGAGCACTTTGACAATGTCGGCAGTTACGAGGCCAGGACTGCGAACAGAAGCCCTGGAGGTCGCGTCAGACGCCAGCAGACGGGTCTCGAGCCCAGACCGAACGCCGAGGACCGTGAGCACAACTTCTTCGACGACGAGCTGCCAGTCATTCAAGAGAAGCTGAGGAAGGGTTTCATAGAGACCCAGGGCAAGGTCAACAACTGGATCACGACAATGAAGAAGAGATTCGACGAAGAGTTTGCGGAGGACGATGAGCATTCCCAGCGTCTCGCTCAGGGCCAGGGACAGTACGGTAGACGTCCTGGAGAGTCGAGCCGTAGGAGCGGCGACTACGAGAGATATGATGCCGATCCCCAGGTTCTTAGCGATGATTTCGCGGGCATGAAGTTTAGTGCGGATGGTAGTGAGTTCAATTCTGCGCCTGTCTGCGCCGCCCTGACACGCTAACACGGAGCAGCCCCCGTCCGCAACGGCAGACCACTGTCGAACCCTGACCTCTTCAAGCCCCCTCCGCCCTCAAAGTCGCCTAAGCCGGATGGACGAAAGGTTGCATTCCGCGAAGGAGCAGAGGAAATTGA
This sequence comes from Colletotrichum agaves, assembly GCA_036785465.1. Lineage (NCBI taxonomy): Eukaryota > Fungi > Ascomycota > Sordariomycetes > Glomerellales > Glomerellaceae > Colletotrichum > Colletotrichum agaves. Next base: position 49,504 of record JAXISO010000105.1, on the reverse strand, counting down.
CGTATATGGCTCGTCACCTAGGGTCTCTGCCGACGACAGCTCCAAAGCGAAATCGAGCAAGTGGCAGCCGCTTGCCACTGTCGAGCCTAGTCCTATCAACGATAATGATCCATTCAGCTTGGGTGACAGCGAGGACGAGAGGGAGGCCAAGGAGAAGGCCGCGACCAAAGACGTCAAGTCAGAGGACAGCGAGAGACTTAAAAAGGCTGCCGCCGAGGCGATGGCAGACAGCCTCGTTGACTCCAAGGACGGCGAGCCAGCGGGCGTGGCAGCCAAGAAGAACTAAGCAGAAGTTGACGGAAGTATCTTGAATTGGAGAGTTGACGATTTTCTTGGTCCCTTCGACACTTTCATTCCCAGATATCCACCCCCTGGCTTGAGCAGTAACAAGAGCCTAGCAAAGGGGCCTCGGGGGGAAAGGGGAGACTTGGGGTACGCCGATTCATTTCTTAGGAAGCGTAGTCAGGACAAACCCAAATTGAGTGCTATTTGCAGCAGTCGATGAAAGCAAGTTGACGATGCAACAGCGGTACGGATCGAGAGGATATAGGCTAGCATCGGTGGTGGTTGAGGGCGCCGGTGATACCCGTATTGCTATCCGCAGATCCAGGTACGTGTGACGTAGAGAGACACCTCGGCATGTGCGGACACGACTCAACGGAAGTGGAGTTGATCCCGGTGAATGACACGACAATGTGCGGATGTAAGAGGGTCGAGGGTCTGGTCTGCCAGCTGCAGCTAGAACCCCGAAACCTGGGCTTACGGGTGATGTTGTTGAGCCGAGCTAAACGGAATCTGAGCAAGGTCGCTGTTGAGCACATGGCCTCGCAGCACGTCTCAGTATAAGGTATCGGGGTTTATTTCCGGCTTGACTGCATGCCGCTTAATACGATCCAGAACTATCGAGGAGCCCGTCATCTCAACGGGAGGTCTTCAAACAAGGAAGAGGCGGTCTTCAGCTATGTCACTCATCATCTTCACAAGAGCTTCTTAAGGCCAAGGCGTCTATGTCGACTTGGAATAACCCGAGAGTAGTCTCTTTCGGCATCCACCTCACTTCGCCCAACGCATCTTCCGAGCAAAATATCATCGTCGCTTGGACCGGGCGTCCAGAACTGAGGTGCCCCTCATGAATTGTGGATGCCCCGCATCAGACTGGGATTTCCCCCTTTCTGCTCAGCAGTCCGGCTATTTTCGTAACTGGATGCGAGCCCACGAGAGATTCACTGCTGCAGGAGTTGTTGTACACCTTGACGATCCGGTTAGGCCACGTCTAGAACTAGAAGATCGATTTTGTCGCGGTGGCTGAGGGTTATGTAAAGGCGATATAGCTGTGAAGGTTGTGGAAAACGGGCTCAAGTATTGTGATCCTTCCGACGGAGTAAGTCGGTTTCCCACGGATGTACTGCGTCTTGGACGTTTGTAGACTGCTGAAACGGAGTACTTCGGTGGACTCGAGGCACGACATGCCGTGTCTCTTCCCGATTGTCGTACGGCAAGAAGATAAAACTACGGAGCTTTACCGAAGGCGTTGCCAAAAACTATGAAAACGGATGAAGGACTTTCTTCATTCTCCAGAGGAGCACCACGACGGTACTGCATACTTTAGTACGCATGTTCAACGGGATGTTAGTTCAAGGGTAGAAGGAGGGGGGGGGAAGGGGGGGACAAAGTTTCGACGCACGGACCTGCGTTTTCTGTCGCAAGCATTGGAATTTCAGCCTCGCACTTGGCATGTCGAGCAAAAAAACGTGGTTCGTACGCGAGCCGCCATTGGCGGGCCATTTGAAGACTTGGCTTTGAGGGGTGACGCGAGGAGGGGGTTTCCACGGTTCTTCCTTGAATGGATCAGAGTAACGGTTACAGGCCAGTACGAGCACAAGAGGTCATCCGGTTCAAGTGCAGAGCTACCTGACCGCATTTTGCCCAAATGCCTGCTTACCTTTACCTTGGTCAAAGTGGCTAGAGAGGTACGACGACAGGACTGGAGACGAGTGATCTGATCCAATCAGGATGATTGGACTCTGACGTGACCCCACGGAAAAATCAAACCCACGTGTTCAACCTCTCGATGTACCCTGGAAACGCACGAGCATCGTGAGGTGTTTAGGCAAGTTTAATGAGTCTTTGTATGCGACAATAATCTAAGTCCGGGAAGCGTAGTTGCGCGCGAATAGAGAGGTAGGAGCAAGCGGAGACGCCTTCAGACGGAATATCTCCGTAAGTCTTCCTCACTTCCATTCTCTTGTGGCGTCCGGGACCCTCACCTTGTGCTTCCCGAGTCGGGTGGGTAGACAGTGACTGGTCTGGTCCTCTGGTCCTCGTGCAAGTCGCAAGTCCAGTGTTGGTGGATGTTGGAGATGCAGGCGGTTGGAGATGCTCGGTGTCCAAATTTGGATACTTAGGAAAGTGAGCACTGGCCACAAAATAGCCAGAGAGCCACTCGATACGTCGTTTACCTTAGTGCACGTCTGTCAGTTTTTTTTTTTTTTTTTTTTGCGGGCTGTTCTGGTGTACTGAAGTAAGGTAACGTGGAAGGGTTCGGCAGATAGGTACCCCGCACCTTTCGCTACCTTGAGTACCTAGGTACCTTAGACAAGGGGAAGGGGGGGGGCCGCAGGCGCACACTGAATGATCAATACCTTATGGGCAAGAGCAAAGCCGGCAACATGACCCACAATCGACGCAGTGGTTGGCCAAGTCCCGGCCAGCGCCAATTGGAGTTCTCGAAGCCCCTCCAGGTCCAGGTCCAGGTCTAGCTAGGTACCTAGGTAGTCTGCAAGCGGTCCCCGTTTTCCAGGTCAGGTCGACTTTGAAAGAGAGGTGCACCATTCCGACGAGGTAGTCCAAGGACCTTGTGATTTACAGTTAGAAAGTGAGTCCCAATCGCCATCCGTCCACGTTCTGGCTGTTGCATTCTGTTCATCCTGCTGGATAAGGTACGCCATCTGCTTTACCTTACCTGCCGCTAATTACCGTATCTTAAGGTAAGGCAGCTAACTACCTACCTACCCTGCTGCCGTTGCGTCCTCGGCTCCCACGAGGCGGTAGGCTTGCAGAACAAACAGACTTTACCTTTCTCACCTACCTACCTTACCTCGACGTATTATCTCGACTTGCCTGACCTCACCTCTTTCCACACAGAGCGCACACCTTGAAACGACGACATCTCATTGGCATCTGGACGCCTCCCGCTGCCATCCTGCCACAGATTCACTCAAGCTAGTTGAGATTCTTAGTAAGTTTCACCACCTTCTGGGACTCCTCATGGTCTTATCCGATTTGCTACAAGTCAACGTCGGTCTTGTTATTGTCGTTGTCTGGATGCTCACTCTGCCTCGGCTTCTTGTTCTCGCCTCAGCATCAACTTCACCTTCACATACCCACCCATATGTTTGCTAGTCTCGTCAACGGCGACTTCGTTCCCTTTTTTCGTTTAGTCAAGGGACATAATGACAGAAACAAACAACCCCGGCTTGCTCCAATAAGTCCCGGGTCGAGACCCTGTCTACCTTACCTGAACCCCCCCTGCCGCGATCAATACATCACGGACTCTCGGCCAGATCGTGCATTGTGTCTGGGGACCAAGCCTGGATGCGCCAGCCCAGTGTCGCCCGAAAATCCACCGCCCAACTGGCATCTGACGCTGACATGGGATATTGTCATCCACCGCCAGCGAGTGTGCGCGTCCATTCACCACGCCCGAAGCCCCCACGCAGTCTCCTGTCTCGGTTCCTATTACCTACTTCTCGTACTGCTTTCAGACATGCCACCTAATTTTGCCCATGCCAAGCCGCAAGTGCCTTATGCGCTGGGCAGTCTTCCCTCTTTCATCGCTACCTGGCTTGTCACCGAGCACCGAACCATGTCCGGGATAGCTTCATCTCTTCCCCCACTACTACTCCCCATTATTGTCTGCTGCGAGCGCCTCACAGTCCGGCTTGTTCTCTCCTATATGGGTACCGCTTCAGGGGTCCTTTCCCTCCCGCGCTGTCCCGAAATTCCATAGCCCTAGCTACTTCATAGCTGCGTTGGACAAGTGGCCAACCCGCTGTGGGACGCAACGGACTCCAAAGGCTTATGTTTTGTTCCTTCGGTCTAACAATCTCCTTCCTGACTCAATCGACAGCTTCAAGTCTTCGCCGAGTTGGGTTGTTTCTTGGTGTCGACCCTCTGTCTATCCTGTTGTTCTGCAGGCCTCGTTCTTCAAGCCACCTGAGATTCAGTCTTCCGCGGCTTGTCAACCCTCGAATCTACTCCGTCTCTACTCAGAAAGCAGCAGCTCACGACCCCCACGTGCGACTCTTTTCATCACTCTTACAGCCGTGTCCAAGACACTTTGCCGCCGGTCGACGTCACTCGGTACATCCTTGTTCCACTTTGCCTGCCGCCGACGCATATGCAAAACGGCAAGGCTTCCCTCTGTCATACTGCGCTCACATCCACCTGCAGACTGCTACTGCCAGTTTGCCAGACTTGAAGGGCTCGCACGCTGCTGCTCTGCTCTTGAGAAGTGTCTGTTGCCCTTGGACGCCGTGATTTCACGGGTGCCCGCCCACTATGTGAGTCTCTCCATGGGCCAGTGTGGCCCCTCAGCTTATAAGTTGTCCTGGGCACGGACGCGTAGGCTTATGCTGATCTCTCAACAGGAAGTTTGGTAAGCAGATCCAGAAGCGCCAGCTTGAGGTCCCCGAGTATGCCGCGAGTTTCGTCAATTACAAGGCTCTAAAGAAGGTATGTCCAAGTCTTCAGTTGCCCCATATCCATCCCTTCGCTCTTATACCTCGCCTCTCGTCCCTTTTGGGCTGGTGTTGGGTGAAGGAAACTACAGAAAAAAGAAAAAAAAAAGAAAGGCAACTTCGGAGGATTTAGTCACTCGGTACCCAAAACAGCCCCTTCAGGGGTTAGAGGATGGAGTAGCCCCCATGGCATTAACCAAACAATACGCGGCGTTACCACTGACACCGGGCGGTCTTCTAGCTGATCAAGAAACTGTCGGCTACTCCCACGCTGAGCGCACAAAATGATCCCCTCCGCCCCGCAATATCTATAGACTCCCAGGCTGCTCTTCAGGCCAACAAGGCCACCTTCTTCTTCCAATTAGTAAGTATCTAGCCATGGGTCAGTGCAATGAATATTCCACCTTACCTGCTAACCCTCGAACAGGAACGGGAGCTCGAAAAGGTCAACGCCTTCTATCTGCAAAAGGAGGCCGAGGTATGCCCATGTTCCTCCCCCTCTCAGCTGCCATGCCTCGCGTGCCTTGACTTAACCCCCTGATAGCTTAAGGTCCGCCTGAAGACTCTCCTTGACAAGAAGAAAGTCCTGCAGTCACGGAATGGCGTCTCGAGACGATCAGCCAAGTTCACAACTCTCGAGGAGGGATTCCAACAGTTCGCTAGCGACCTGAACAAACTTCAGCAGTTTGTCGAGATCAACGGAACCGCCTTCTCCAAAATCCTCAAAAAGTGGGACAAGACATCAAAGTCGAAGACCAAGGAACTCTATCTCTCCAGGGCGGTCGAGGTCCAGCCCTTCTTTAACGCCACCGTCATCAGCGAGCTCTCCGATCAGGCCACGACCAGTCTACAAGAGCTTGGGGCCTGGGCCGAAGGAGACAATGTCACCTTCGAGCCCCGTAGTGACCATATCGTAAGCAGCCAGCATCTGCTTGGGACCGACGAAGGTGACGCCGATACTCTGCTGCTCGAAACCGTCATCTCGGGGAAGATAGAGGACCTGAGAGAACTGCTTGTCCGCATGCGGTCCGCCGCCGCCGGCTCCTCGTCGGGTTCTGATCTTTCTTTAATGGAAAGGGTTACCCGAACCTTCCTTGCAGCAATCCACGAGGCACCTAGGCAAAACCTCGAGGTTCTTCTCGAAACTGGCCTAGTTGACATCCAGTCGGAAGACGACATCAACGAGAGGAATTGCTTGCATCAGGCCGCCATCTACGGAAACAACTTCGTTCTAGAGTATGGCATCTCGCAGGGCGTTGCCGTTGACCGCACCGACGTGTACGGCAGAGTTCCTCTGCACTACGCCAGTATGCACGGGCGCCTGGGCATGCTCGATGCTCTTTCGAGCGGTAAGGCAAAACGAAGCTGCCGTGGGCGAATTCGCTAACGTGTCCCTCAGCAAACGCTCAAACGATAGATCTGATTGACCATGACAATTTCACGCCGCTCGTGCACTCGATAATCCACGGACATCTGCAGTGTGTGGAACGACTGCTGGAGAAGTCCGCCCGCATCGATCCGGTCTCCGACGCAGACCATGTACCGCTAAATCTTGCGTGCGAGCACGGTTCGCTGGCAATCGTAGAACTGCTGCTCAAGCATGGAGCACAGATTCTGCCCGACGCCGAAGGACTTTATCCTCAACATCTTGTTGCTCGGTCCGGACAAAGGCCAGAGCTCCTGCTCCTGCTGAAGAACTACGGCGCGAACCTCGACCAGGTCGATAAGTTGTACGGATGGACGCCTCTGGTCCACGCAGCAAGCGAAGGCAATGTTCCCTGCCTTCAGGCTTTGTTGGAAGTTGGTGCCGATCCTACTATCGTCGACGAGAAGGACCTGCCAGCAATGTACTACGCCGCGTGGGAAGGGCATCTACAGTGCATGAAGTTTCTGGCACCTTACAACGCGGCGAGTACGAAACCGAGCCCGATGATCGTCCAGTCTGGAGGGCTGGGACCGATGATGGCAAGTGGTGGACCCGAGCCGATGGCCCTCGACCCCGACGCCATCCCCGAACTCGAGCTCCCGCCGCCCATCATTCCTCTGCGCCGTTACGGACATAACTTCCTGGACACGAAGACGGTCGTCCAGATCAGCTTCGAGGAGAACGGAGACCAGCCGCTCGTGTTCTTCCACGATGGAAAATACCCAGCCGCCCGCCTCACGATCTCGTCCAAGGTCTCAGATCTCATCCCGAAGAACATAATGCTGCCTTTCCAAGAAGACACCCGACTTGTTTCCTTTCAAATCGATAGCCTGGAATCCTTTACTCTGGATTTCGACGTCTTTCCCACCTACGGCGCAAAGATCATTGCCAAGACCGTGGCGCTACCGAACACGTTCAAGGCATTGCTCAGCAGCTCTGGCAAGTGCTGCTTGCCCCTTTTCGATCCGAGACTCCGCGCCATTGGCCAAATCAGCTTCCACACGCAAGTTATCAAGCCCTTCAATGGCAAGCCGCTGGAGATTACCGACTTTGAGACATATTGGAAAGCTACAAGCCAGTTCGATCGCAGTCCAAGCACGTTCGTCACGGGCTCAAGCCTGTCCGGCGATTTCGTTCGTTTGTTCGTCCAACATACTAGCGATGGCGTGCCCGTGCTCTGGCCGAGATGGACGATACCATGCGGAGGAATCGACCTGCCAATATCGAGATTGACGACTGAGCAATTCAACACCATCACGTCGAAAAGCCCTAGCCGAGGCGAGCTTTCCTCCTTGCTGACGAAGCCTCTGGATGCAATTGCCGATGTTCACCGAGTACTGGCTACAGCTGGTATCCCTCTGAACGAGGCACTTGCCCTGCTTCCTCATGGCATGCATGTCAACATCCAGATCCTCTACCCGTCGCCAGAGGAAGAAAGGACGTTGGGCCTCGGTCCCTCTTTAGATCTCAACACGTTCGTCGATTCCCTGCTCACAATTGTGTTCGATCACGCACGCGCCCAGAGAGCGCAGTCTCTCGAGTCAGTCCGCTCCGTGGTTTTCAGCTCATATAACCCGAGCCTTTGCACAGCACTCAATTGGAAGCAACCCAACTTCCCTGTCTTCTTGTGCAATGACCTTGGCCGGGAGGACTCGATGTCGCCGCCCGATGTCATCCAGAGTCACGGAAGGAGGTCAGCGTCGATCAAGGAAGTTGTCAGGATTGCGCAGAGCAATAACTTCATGGGCCTCATTTGTTGCTCTCGATTGCTAGTTTGTACCCCACTTGCCAAGAACACAGCATGGATTATCCGCTGACAATGCTACAGGATATGGTGCCTGCTCTAGTCGATGCTATCAAGTCACATGGCCTGGCGCTTGTGACGGATAAGTCGCTCGAGTCGTCAATGACGCATTCCTTATCAGACCCTTTCCCAAGGTTGCCGAAGGGAGTGGATGGTGTGCTCAAAAGTCACGGTGTTTTGCGCTTCAATGAATCTATAGATGTGTAGAGTGTTGTAATTACGTGCCTTTCAGCAAATAGCCTTGCGCGCTCTCGATGTGAATCAAACTTGCCCAACTTCAACCTTTTCCGGATATTATACGCTCAGTCACAGCAAATCATCATTTGAACCTTAGTCATCATGCCGTTTTCACCACATTATTCTCATGCGCCCTTGTAGTCGTACCTCAACGCGGCCAACTCCTTTTCAGGGTCGACGCTGCCCATGACCACATTCGCGATGATGATGACAAGGTATACAATCGCGGGAAGATTACCCAGTCCTACGTGTCCAAAAGTGCCACTGTGTCCCGATTTGGTCACGATACCCGTCAAAACCAGCATCGCACAGAGTCCCAGGTTGAGGTAAGGGAGGTACAGCTCCAACGGAGACTTTTGCTCTTGGTCAAAGGAGAACGAACTCCGTCTCGGTCGGCGCTGAGACGGACCCGCGTAAGCCTGCGACGAGGCTCCGGACACGGACGACGTGGAAGACTCCAGCGAGGATGTAGGGCTCGCACGCGGTGTCTTGGGACGCGACCAGGCGTCGACGAAGGCGATGCCCGTTTGTCCTGGTGGCAGGGTGTGCAGGAGGTACGCTGTCGACAAGAGGGACGTGATGGAGAGAAGCGACGTCATCATAGAAGATAGGCGCAGGAGGGAAATTAGGTAGGGTATCGTCGTGAGCAGAGGCAGGGCGAGGAGAAAGGTGCGGAACTGGGCGTTTCGAGCGGCGTTTTCTTCGGCTAAGCGTTGGATGAGGAGTTCCTGCTCTGTTGTGAGGAAAATTAGCATACGTCCAAGCAGCGTGCGATGTAAGACATGGGCTTTCTAGCTTGGTAGCTATACCTTCTTCATCCATTGCTTCGGGTTGCGAGTCGGCCGAATCATCGTCTGTGGGGTAGTGGAAAGTGCGCCGCAAACGGGCGGCCGCGCCTCGAGGTTCTGCCATTTGGGTCTTTGTGGTGTTGCTTTGGCGATGAAGTTACTGAAGTCGCGGGACTCACGCGAACTTTTTACCTATGCTGTATGGTGCAGTCTTGTGTCCCTGAAGGGTGGGATGTTGTGGTAAGACTCACATGGCCATGAAGCTTGCCGGGGGGGACAAACACACCTTGCTCTTAGAGCCTTCTACGGGCAGCGCATTGACACCTCAGCCTTATGACGCGCGCCAGCTGGCTAGGTACGCAGACTTGAGCCCAGGCTGTCACAACGATTGGCCAGAGGCTTTTTGCTGTATTTTGACTTCCCGTCTTCTTGGGGTGAGGGGACAGCAGATGCCTCCCCGGGATTTTTTTGGAGCTTGACCCGCACGCCGACCGAACTCCATGACCTGATTCGGAGTGTACCGAGTTTTTCGTTGCCGACCACCACTACATCCCGCCACAACACCGATATACGGACATTCTCAGACCGAATACTAGTCTGTGGTTGGCTGAACAAGTATGTTTTCGAGAACGGCGACGAGGCGATTCGCCTCAACATTGCGCACTGCCGCCGCGCGACGAGAACCACAGTTCCACAACCAGTCGCAACGGAGATGGGCGACTGCAGCGCCGAAGCCGGGCTCAGGGCCACTGATGGAGAGACGAGCTGACCGAGAACTTCCGGGTATGTTATGTTATTTGGCTTTCAACGTATAAAAGTGGTGGGGCAGTGCACTAACGTTGAGGGCTGGATCTCTAGATATCAACCAAATCACCTTCCGCTGGTCCCGATCCCTACCCATCTTCGCCGCCACCATCGTCGCCTGCAGCATTGCAATCTTCAACTACCAAAAGTCATCGTCGCCCGTCATCGCCTCAACAATGTACGCCCTGCGCACGAACACAAAGGCCCGCGAGCTGCTGGGCGACGAGGTCTACTTCAAGCACCAGATCCCGTGGATTTCTGGTGAGATGAATCAGCTGCACGGCCGCATCGACATCAGCTTCAGCGTCAAGGGTACTAAGGGCGAGGCAGTGATGAAATTCACGAGCTTCCGGACGTCGCACAAGGGGTTATTCGAGACCATCGAGTGGAGTCTGGAGACGCCGGACGGCCGCAAGGTCGATCTTCTCGACGGTGCGGACCCGTTCCGTGGGATCGTAGGCGGGGATGACCTGGACGATGATCTGGACGAGCCGTCTTCGGCGGCGACGAGGGGTTTCAGGCAAAATATCAAGTAAAGATTGGCCGCTCTTTGCAAGTTGCACGAGCGGAGGCAATGGATAGATACCGACAGCAGCGGGTGGTCATCGGGTGAGATTTGGGCGACAGGAGCCCTTCCGGCTACGCGCCTCTCGCAGAGAGTGTAAATGTACAACATGTATAGTACACGGACTCATGAACAACATTGGGTAAAAAGGAAAAGTGCTTCTATACGAGTCCCGCCGTTTCTCTCCTCTGCTCCTTCAGCTTCAGGTGCCTCTCTCTCGCCTGTTGCAGTCTCGCCTCGGCGTCCGCGTTGTTCTCCAACAGCTCCTTCAACTTGTCCTGACGGTATGGCAGCGCCGGGGCCTTCCTCTTTTTGGCATCCTGCAACTGCACGACGCAACCCTTGGGACCTCCTACGGCGCCCTTAACCAACACCACGCCCAACTCGTTATCAACCTTGAGCACCGTCAGGTTCTGCACTGTGACACGCTCATTGCCCATCCGTCCTGGCATCTTCTTGCCCGGCATGACTCTGGAACCGGAACCCTGTGACGGACCGGTTGTACCGATGGTGCGATGGTTCTTGGAGTTACCGTGCGAGGCCTCCTGACCAGCGAACCCGTGGCGCTTCATACCACCGGCAAAACCCATACCGCGGCTGTTGGAACGCACGTCTACGTACTGGCCCGTCTGGAACCAGTCCGGGAAGAGCTGCACGCCGATGGGCAACAGGCCCTCCTCGTTCCTGACCTTGAACTCGGCAAGGTGGCGCTTGGGCGCGATGCCCTTGGCCTCGAAGTATCCCAGCAGCGGCCTCTCGACGTTGCGTGCCTCCTTGGACCCCATACCGACCTGGACGGCCCAGTATCCATTCTGCTTGCGGGTCTTGTTGGCGACAACCTGGACCTGGTCGAGCTGCAGGACGGTACAAGCGACGCGCTTCTTGCCGTAGTAGACGGCGGTCATGCCCTTTTTGATCGCCAGCACACCGGTGCGGAAAGGGGTTGTCTTCTCGCGGCGGGCGAGGGCGGCGGCGGGACCGGTTGTGAGGGCGGGCAGACCCGAGGTGGGCTGGTTGAAGCGGGCGTGCTTGCTGCGAGGAGGAGCGGTCGACCAGCCGTATTTTACGCCTCGCTTCGCGGTGAAAGGGAGGAGGTGGACGCGGGGACCGGCGAGAGCGGCGGCGGCGCCATTGGATATCGTCGTCGTCCCTGTTCGGAGGAACTGGAGACAGCTCGCTGGTAGTGGTAGTCGGGGTGCCATGACGACGACAGGATGTGGTTGGCCGTTTGGGGGAGACTGACGCACGCTTCGCTGGTCGGGAGACGGAATTTTCTGGGTGAGGTCGGATCAGAGTGCATAGTGGTGGGAATCTTGAAGTGGTCCGTGCATTTCGGAGGATCATTGGATGGCTCGTTGGGAGCTTGAGCCAACCTTCGAATCTCACTTTAGCAAAGCTTTCAATCTCAATGACTTGCGTGATTCCCTCAAATCTCCAATCGGACATTCTTTTTCAACAGGACAGATGAAGGAAGCCGACATCTTGCTTTGGTACAGGTGCCTATACCGCAGCGCCCTCCGGGCCGTTCAGTTCTCATCGCCATCGCGGTATATCGTCCGCGACCAGCTGAGGGCAGCGTTCCGCAAGAAGACCGAGATGCCGGACGACCACACACTTCAGAGGACGAATTGGTTCTTGCAGACGGCGGCTGCGGAGAGAGGACTCGAGCATAAGATTTTAAAGAACCTCATCCGGGTGTCGCAGCAAAAGAGCCAAACGAAGCTATGGAAGACTACCTATTTCAAAAACCGTGCTCGGGAGGGCAAGCCTCTGTGAGTAGTAAACTTGTTACGAGGTGCATTCCTCAAATGCTGACTTTGCTGCTTTAGTCACGAGGCTACGAAGGCGATGGATGCTTCTGCCTTTCATCACTTTGACATGACGCTGGCCATGTTGAATAAGTCGATGGGATTGTGCTTGCGGTGCGATGCGACTTATGGGCCACGGTGATTGACCAGACGGCCTTGGACTCGGGCTCTCGGTCTGTGACAATGGAGACGACGATCTCAGAAGTGTATTCCTTGGGTGGAGTTTCTCGTAGCTTGGTTGGCTTTGATGTGAATCAAGCCCCCCGGCAGTGCTCGCTACACTGTCTGGAGGACCACCGTTGCATTCACAGAAGAGAAAACATACATGCCATCAGAGGCTGAGGCAAGCCCGGCCCGACAGAACTGTTCAGTCATCGCTGCGAAGCGGTTCTTTTGGGACCAATGCTGGTTCCCACGCGTCGCCCAAATGAGACCACCAGGCCAGTTTCCCATGCAATACATCTGCGAAAAAAAGTTAACGTGGTGCCATGGTCGACACAGCACGATTCGGAAGGGAACACAACTGTTCCGGGCGGAGGTACGTTATTCTCAATATCCGATGGTGACCTATTGGAGAAAGCGAACCTCTCGCAACGAGATCGCTTGTGCGACCGTGCAGGTCGGGCGATCTGCAGGCGTGTGGGGTTAGCAATTCGAAGGGCTCGCAGCTGGTTGGCTGGCCAGATCGTCCTCTTGGAGCTCTCGATGGATTTCCCGTCATGGAGGGCAATGTAAAGGCAGGGTGTGGGATGGTCGGTTGAGGTTGGGATTGGGAGTGATGGGATATTTGGCGCAACAATACATGCATGACTCCTGGTGGTTGCATAGGCAGTCAGTAGTAATATGTTGTCAAGTGCTGATTGTTACTGTTCCTCAGCCGACCTGATCTCGCCGCTGAATATGGAGGCCTGTCTTGGGGCACCCGAATGAGGCCAGAGATGGCAAAGATGGTGCGTCAAGGGGCCGCGAGAGAGACTCGTAACTCAAGAGCTACGGTTCGCTTTGTTGGAGAGGATGACGTTGTCGTACATGACGGGAGCTCCCCCACAGGGTTGAAAGAACGCACTTGTATAGGTACCTAGCTTGGGTGAGAAGCAGCTGCAAACCTAAGTTTACATGCCCTGACTGAGACCATAGGGAACTGGAAAAGCTGAGGGTTCGAGGCAAACCTCGGTGTCGGAGCCAAGCTTCTCAGCCAAAGCTGAAGTGGTGTTGGAGTGGTTCTGTTTGTGTTTTGTCTATTACCCGACTTCACGACGGCACAAAAATAACGCCTCTCGCCGGGTGTTATTCCGGGGATGCAGTCAAAACACATGGCTCCGTGAAACGACCGACATGTCGTAAGGTGGTCGACCGAGCCTCCGTTTGAAGATGGGGTCCTCCAAACAGCGTCAACTCAGGGTGGTTGAATCCACTTTCAGTGTCTCGACAGCGGACGGGCTGGCTTGTGACGGTGGAAGCGCCAGCTGGTGGTGGGGTAAGGTAAGGCCCAGTGAGGGGCTGCGGGGCAGTTTAGTGTTAGCGGCCGTGATGAAAATGACGAATGAGAGTTGCAGAATCGCTGGAGATCCGAGGGAGGACGTCGATGCCAATCACCTGAGGTGCTGTTTTACAGGACGAAGGGCGGTGCCGAAGGGGCCCGCCTCCCTGGTGCAGCTTTCCGTACCTCACCACGAACAGCAGCCTGACCCCAGTGGATGTTTGTATCTCTGCGCCGTTACTAGGTAGGTAGATCACTACAGCGGTACTTCGCGTACATGAACCTCGCCTTCCCATGTCGTAGATTCATTCCGCTGCCGACCCCGCAGTCCCAAGGTGCTTTAGAAAGTAGTTGACGCCAACCTACCTTACTTTTACCACACTCCTTTTCTCTCCTTTCAACATCACCCGCGAATCTGAATGGTTAGCGGGCACAAAAACGTCAACTCCCGGGGGTTCAGCCTTCGATCCCCAGTCTAACCTTGGAACCCGTTCTCTCTCTCTGCACTCCAACTCACGATTTGAAACTGTCGATATCGCCACTCCTTTCGTCGAATCGCTCGAACGACCATCTCCCGTCGACAAACACGCCGTTGCGGTCTGAATGGACCCATCCCCGCTGGCAACGTGCCGTATCGCGACCCCGCTGAGGACCCTGATCTCCTTCGAGATCACTGTCTGAAGGCGCTGCCGAAACGCCTTTGCTGGAAAGCATGCCCACGACAGAAGTCGAGTATAGTTCAAGACACCATGTGGCGGTCCGCCAACCGACTGCGATCATGCCTCGTGCTCAAGAAGAGCGTCCGCAGAGGCTGGTCAAGCGGTATCGCACCGAGATCGCCGCAAGCACTTCAAGCATGTTTTCGACCGTCGTCGCCTTCCCCCTCGACAGCGTGAAAACGCGAATACAAACCTACAGATATGAAGGGTTCCTCGATTGCGTGAGGCACACGTACCGCACTGAGAAGCTGAAAGGCTTCTTTCGGGGTATGCGCTCCCCGATCACCACACCCCAAACCCAGAACCCCTCATCTTGACGTGTATGACGATCTAACCTTTTGGCCTCCCGATAGGCGTCCTCGCACCCATGGCCAGCATCACTCTCGTACGGACCATGTCCTTTTCGATCTACCAGCGCGCAAAATACACTTACTCCGGCTGGATCAAGCAAGCATGTGGATTCGACGTGTTGCAACATGTCAACAAGAAAGGCACCTACCCAAACTTATACTCAATCGCCTGCTTTGGAGTTGCCGGTGCCACTGCCGGCTCCTGCATCACGCTTCTCGCCTGCCCTTTCGAATTAACTAAACTCAGCGCACAAGTGTCTGTCCTCCTGTCCGACCAGAAAAAGCTTGCCGAAGCGAACTGCCGCGCCGCCAATGGTCACCAGGTTGCGGCCAGCTACCAGAATAAGGGCACTTTTAAAACGATGTCTAACATAATCCGTCATCGGGGTGCTTTGGGGCTCTACACCGGCTTTAACTTGCACTTGTGTAAGTTTGCCGCGTACAATCCCATCCATCCCTCAAGCTGACCATTCTAGTGCGAGACACTTTGGGAACTGCCATTTACTTCATGGTCTACGAAAGCGGCAAACAGCTTGGAACCACATTCGGCGGCGATCACCCCACCACTAACAAGCTTGCCGTTGTCGTGTCTGGAGGTCTCTGCGGGATAGTATCCTGGGCAATGATTTGTAATCGCCCTCCCGACGTCTCTGCATGATTGCATAGCGCTGACCCCGCGACAGATCCCATCGACTCGGCAAAGAGCATCTACCAACGAAACTCCCTCCTGTACTCCAAGGGACAACAGGTTGAGCCACCCCCGAAGATTGAGTTCTTCAAGAAACACATGTACCGTGGCCTCGGAGTGTCCATGGGACGTTCATGCGCAGTAAATGCGCTATTTTTCTCCGCCTTTGAGTTCATGAAGAAGCAACTCAACTCACTGGATGACAATTGAGGGATTATGTAAGTTAATGAGATATACGTCGACAACCGTATCGGTCACACGGACGGCTGCATCGTAAATGGTCTGCGGCGTTGCGGCTCAGTGCTTAGGATGGAAATCGCTGGCATATCACACAAACACCATTGTAAGGAAATACGAAATGGATGCGAACATGGCTTAGTTCGTAGATTGAACTTGAATGCAAACAAACATCAGATTTTAGCATGATGCACTTGACCCTGTTCCAAGTCCATTACGGTTTAACCGTGATAGCTTCATCGACAGTGCTGTTTCGGCAGTACATTACATCTTCTACGAGCTAAGGTTTGTGGCTGAAACAACCTCGAGCTACCCCGGGCCCGTTCGAGTCGGGTCGTGAGAGGAATTCGGACAGTGCTGTTCGGTGAGACGCATATTCTCGGTGTGCGGGTCGGTGAAATGTCGGCTCTTGGTTGTGTCGGGTCCAAGGTTGGCGGTCCCACATTAACACCGCCCCGCAACTCTCATCACGTGCTTACATGACTACTCGCATTCTATGCGACTTCCAACTTGCGACCCGACCTCGTTGGGCGGCTTTGCGTCTTCTTTCGCCGGAACAACTGACCTCGCCCACACCACGGCGTTGAGTCTCATGCATTTTCGATCCAAGCATCGCTCACTTGCATCTGCATCTTCCTCTTCCAAGTGCAAGCAGCCCTTGCCGAACTTGTTTGACGAGTTGCACCATCAAATTTCCGCCACCGGACATTTGAGCCTTCCTTCTGCGTGATTTACTGTTCTTTCGCACAGCAAGTGGCACTTGCTTACATCCGTCCCCTCGTCACCTTTTTTTATTTTGTCTCCAAAAAAGGTGCTAGCCTGCCTATCTAGGTACCACCTGGACGCACTTGCGCTCAACGTTGACGTTGTGGACTTGACCTTCGCTTCGTGGCTCGCGGTTGTTCTTCGCCTTCACTAACCCATTTCCACTTCATTTCCTTTCCTTCTGGACTGCTATATGGGTTTTATACGCATCATGGTAAGCTGAAATAGGAAGACGGAAGAAAATGGGAAGAGAGAAGAAACCAAAAGCCGGTCCTGTCTTGGCGAAGGACCGGCACAAACGTGCGGGTCGGGTCAACAAACCCATCGATCGCACCGGGCCTCTGCCGCCGGGACTCGTTGCAGTCAAACCCAATACAATCACGAACTCTAAGCACCAGTCCTACTTCGAGTTCATCGAGAACAAGGATAAAAAGAAGCCTTTGCTGTTCGAGGTACAATGCGAGCCGAGCTCCTCGACCGCTGACCGGTCAACTAACTCGCGGCAGATCACACCCAACCGGACACCTCCTCCGGGCATGAAGTACATTCCTATCGGGAACCCGGAGCTGACCGAACGATGCAAAGAGATATCGAGAGAACTAGGCGCGTCAATTTACATTGTGGTAAGACTGCGTGCGGCGAATGCAGCCAAGCGTACACTGATTTTTCCCATTCAGACATTAGCGAAACGAGACGCATCGGAACTCAGCCAACAGATACAGCGCGTGGGTCATCATATTCGTGAATACATTGTCGAGCAAGCCATGCACGAACTCGGACAGGACACTTTTTACGAACCCGCAACAATCGGACAGGGAGAGGATCAAGTCGAGGAAATACCGCGATCTCAGGCCGAAATCAACAGACAAGCGGACGCTGCCCTGCGGGAGCTGTTTCCTCGCATACCGCACACCGACAGACAACAGATCATCGATCATGCGTTTCGAAAGGTTTGTGGATGCTTACCGACTGCACAAGGACGTGCGATGCTTATCGAAGACTACAGGGAAACAAATCCAACGCCGACGGAGACTTGGTGGTGGGCTTGCAACAGAACTTGACGCTGTCACGCCGCGTACAGCTTGCGGTTTTGGCCCATATCCGCCATAATCACACGAGATATGACGAACTGCTCCGAGAGACGAGCTGGGCAAATGCTAGAAGAGCAACGGAACAGCTTTGTCTGGATATCCTCGTCAAGTGGCGAGGAGATGATGAGAATGGGCGGAATCAACTCGACGAAATTCTTCGTGAGGTTGTTGTTCTTTCTGATGATTCCGATGACTCTGACTCCGGCGGGGAGGACAATGATTCCGACTCGTCGGCCGTGCTTGCTGACAGATCTGCGAATGTCGCAAGACCGTCGGCCCCAGCAGTGCCCCTGGAACGTGTAAACGGTAACCGCTTGTCGACCGCGATGCCGTCTCGCCCGGGCTCTCCCAAGCCGCTCCAAACCCCAGGAAAGCCACAAAAGGTTTCCAAGAGGAAAGCCAAGAGACAGGCTCGCCGGGAAAAACGAAACTTCAGCCGGTATGAGGCTGCTGCCAATCTGGCCTGGGACAGTGCAATGCAGCGACAGCGTCAAGCGCCCGACAGCCAGTCTGGTGAGACCATCCGGCCAGGTGTGGCCAGTGGTTCCGTTAGTAACGGATCACGCCCGCAAGGTCAATCTATTGTGTTCATGGAGGGCGGAGCCCCTGTGACTGATCACCACCATTCGCAATCGCGCTGGCCTGCCCTCGGGCCATCCGTCAACAATCATTACGAGGCTAGGCCGCACGGGGAGCCATCCTCTGCTGCTCCTCCGATGGGGTCTCGTCCATTTTGTCCTGGATCTATGATGCACAAGGTAAATGAATCTAGTGGTTCGCCAGGTTCCAATTCCTTGGCTTTGCAGGACTACCTGCACCCATCTATTGAGCCCAGATCTCCTGGTGCTAGCCAACCTCCATCTCGCTTCCAGCGTCCTTTGGTGGGATATGCGGATCTCCATGATGACCAGCCTCATCGTCGAGCGCAATTGCCCGCTCGTGGTCCTACCGTCCGAGGAGATCGATTCATTCCCCAACAACCAAACCAAGGCTACCCAAGCCCCAACGGGCCTTTTCCTTTACCCAATGGCCATCACCGAAGTGCAGCTACTTCGTACCGCAGTTTTGCACGAGCGTCCCCTCGTCCCTTGGCGTCTGAGGCTCCTTGCCAGAGTGACCCGATGCTTCGAAGAGACGAGCCCGTATCGGGAGGCAGGCACGATCCAATTATGATCGAGGATGCCAACCTCCAGACCGTTGTCCTCGGGCCTGGAGAGAGTGTGAGAGACAGATTCGGCTCGGACGTAAAGATATTGTCAGTTCGTCGTCCCACACAGGAAGGAGCAGCTCCACGCCAGCGGATGGCTCCTATGGACGAGGGATTCATCCGCCTCAGAGAAGAACCCCCGCCAATGCCGCGAGACAATTTGCGAGAAGAAGGTTTCTTGCGAATTAGAGAAAATGCAAACGTTATGCCCAGACGCTTAACACCATCAGCCCATGGCAGTTCTTACCTAGGAGATTTGCGTTCAACTATGGCGCCTTTCCAATTACAACCGGCGGCGCCCGAACAGGCCATTTACGTGAGGCGTCCTGGGCCGATGCATCCAGCGGGGTTGGCGTATCCTGCTCCTGGCTCTCAATGCCTTGATGGAGCGACGAGCGATACGCCTGTGCAACGCGAGGTCCCATCACCCACGTATGGTGGAGTGTAAGTTACATAGGTCTGACGGGCAAGAACTTCAATAATTTACTAAATTCGCATACAGGCACGCTAACCACAATCGACATAATCAACCGCAGGCGGCGTACGGCATTCCTGTCCATCGACACGCCTGGCCAAATGTTCCGGTCGAAGGACCAAGGTTCCAGGAGTATCCGCCCACTCCTCCCAGACCGCGTCATTGGCCACGGACCAGTGACGACATCATTATCCTTGACTGAGAACCAAGAAGAGAACAACTGATGTATATCAAAAAGGTTCACATGATGCAGAGTTGGCGATTTCAGGAGGAAGGAACCACCAGCGCCTGCGGCGCTGAGGGTTACGGCTTTTGGATGGAAGTTTCGTGGTTTCCCCCCCGTTAGGTCCATGTGGAACTTGAAGACAGACTTTGGATTTATGTTAAAAGGTGGAACGGCATAGAGATGGACTTTTGATACCCAATGAAGGACGAGTAGGAATCAGCACTGTGACGTGGAAGACTCGCGAGAGAGGAGGATGTTTTAGGCACTTAACGTGGTAGAAAGACGCAGCCTTGATACCCCGTTGTTGGAGGACAGAAACAAAGAATATGCAAGCCCGTCCCGTTAGTATATCTTTGGGTGGTAGACAACATACATTTATGTGGTGTCCCGCCGACGCGCACCTGCCCATTTGGCCGACTGACCGTGGCTACTGAACGTAACCCTTGGCCTTGTGGCTGAGGGGGGCTAATCAGTGGTCCCTTGGGCTCATTCCTGCACTTTCGATGCGGCGACACTTCTGTAATGAGTTCGAATCTCTGTTTTGCCATTGTTCTTTTCCCCCCTCTGGCTCGTCGACAGCCATGAGCCTTCGTTCTGATTCCTCCCTCATGCAGCCCTCGGCATAGAACCACGACACCACATGGTCTGCGAAGTGTCCACCATTCATAAATATCACCCAGGTTTTATGCCATTAGCCAGAATACGTCAGCTTTATCGATGACAATACGTGAAGATCATTTTCATGCAATCGCTGCGTTAATTCTGGTCTATCAACCGTCCAGCTGATGCAGCCTCCGCAAAAAGCAATCAA
Organism: Colletotrichum agaves; assembly: GCA_036785465.1. NCBI lineage: Eukaryota > Fungi > Ascomycota > Sordariomycetes > Glomerellales > Glomerellaceae > Colletotrichum > Colletotrichum agaves. The sequence goes on along the minus strand of JAXISO010000105.1, from coordinate 29,284 downwards.
GCAGATAGGTGAACCCAGGAAGCAGAAGCATTTACCTCGACCATGCCCTCTCTAATGTCGTATCGCCGCGCAAAGTGATGAATACATGAAAATCGATGTGCTGACTCCATGAAAATGCAACCGGCCCAGGAATGCTTGAAACCCCCAGATAAAGGCGCCTGCGGTGGAAAACGCCGGCGGGGGAAGAAGAATAAAAGGCGCCTCGCAGTAAAATTATAGTAGAAAATAAAACCGACAACCGTCACCAAACACCAGACCCATCGTCATGATGCCAACATAGCCTGCCGCGTCCTGGCCGGCTCCCTTGCCTCGGTTTCTGGCTCTTCGGGTAGCACAGGTTCAGTGTCGGGTACCGTGGGCAGCTTGTGTTGCTTCGGAGGGTTGCGAATCGCCTCCTCTGCCGCAACGCTCGCCTCAAGGGCGGCGAGTTCATCCTCGACCTCCTCCTCATCCTGGTTCGAAATGCGACCGCCAAGCATCTCGCTGACTTCCTGTGCGTCGCAGGAGTGTTAGCATGGTCAGCCAAGAAAAGCTCTCGGTCGTGGACGGACGTGCCTTTTGATACGCAATGGCGTCAGCCGTCTCGCCCATGAGCTTCTCGACGTGCTCGATCCCGCCCATCTCCGAGTGTATCTCCTTCAACACCTTGGTGCCCTGCTGCAGACCGAAGACGACGTCCTTTTGAATCATGGCGAACTCGACCGAGGACGTCAGCTTTTCGAGCTGCTCGAGCTGGGCGTCCGTCTTTTGGAGGAGTGATTCTTGGTATTTCTTCCTGCGGAGGGCGAGGAGCGCGCGGGGCTTGTCGCCTTTGGCGAGCATTTGTTTCGCGATGGCGGTTTCTTTGTCCGTCAGGACGGTGATGCGACGCTGGTATTGGTGCAGTTTGTCGCGTTGGAGCTTCATGTCGAGGATGGCTCTGGGATCTTGCGCATCAGCGACTGAGGCGTTGAGGAGGTCGAAGAGTGGTTTGGGGACGTAGATGCGGCGCATCGTGGGTGTGTGAGTTGCGCGACGACTAAAACGGGAACTCACTTGTCCTGGGCAGTGACTTTACTTGCATTGCCGCCCATCTTTGAGGGGATTCGTGGGGTTTTGGTACAACGCGTATCGGTCCAGGCGTCGTATATACGGTATCAGATAGACTGGCGACAGATGGCGAAGTTTTGTTTACGTATCAGAGCAACGGAGGTCGTCGGTGGTCGGGCGGCGATCGGCGTGGTGGGTGGTGTTCGTGGTCTCGTGCATTGCCCGGGTCGGGTTCGAGGCGCAATGTGCGACGGGCGACGGGCGACGGGCGGGCTGGTCACCGCTGCTGGGGTGTTCGTCATTGCCCCTTATGTCAGGTGGGGGTAGTTATCGATAAGATAAGGAGGGTGCTAGTGTTTGCGGGTAGGTACCAAGGTACTTTGGTTGTTATGACTCCATGTCTTCAAGTATACGATACGACGGGGTCATAATTGCAGACTCACTGACCATAGATTGGTACTTATTTGATGATTCAACTAGTGTCTACCCATCTACGTAGTTTCAATGTGTTCTTTTGAGGTGAGATATGCCCCCGCCCAATGGCTACATGCTTGACAGTGCTAGACTCTGATGGACTGAATTAAAAAAGTTCTAAATTTCTATTTCATGTTCGAAGTCGACCCAAGTTTTGTGTATGTTATGAACAAAGCACATTTGGAACTCATGGGTGAGCCTTGTGATGACTTATAGCATTGATCTAGGAGGGAAAAAGACCACCTGATGTGGCTATCAAGCTGAGGCAATCCAGCTGGTTCTAACAGAGACTGTTACCAGGTCTTTTATACATCGTGGGCCCCTAACGAGAGTTTTAGGCTGATGGAGCTGGTATGTGTGCTCAGCCAGGGCAGCTACGGCGTTTTTGTCTGGTTGGGGTGAACAAATAGCGTTCTGATGCACCTAGCGCTCAGAGTGATCGAAACGTCGGAGCCAGGAATTTCGAAGGCGGCGACGGCTACGTAGCAGTCAAGAGGAACACCTCATGGGCCATGAACCAAGGAGTTACGCAGCTTCGTTTAGTACTCAGTGGAAGCTGTGTGAGAGAGGGGGGCATGCATGTGCTCATGGGACCTTCTTTCACGCTGCTTTGCAGATGTTCCATATAATCTTTGATGCTGGGCATATCTGCTGGAAGTAGGAGCCTTGTTCTGGGTGCTTGACAATCCTTAGGCAAGAGATGAAGAAGAACAAAGGACACCAAAAGGGCTGCAAATGCTGTCGGCAACTTCATATGCATCAACTCAGATTATCAAATTCGTCGCCGCCGAAGGTCTACAGATATCGAATCGAGATATCACGAGCCACCCAGTCTCTTCGAGAAGACGCTCAGTATGAATAAGTCTGTAGTAGCTGCTTGATTGCAGGATTGAAGTGACTGGCCGTTCCTATTTGCAGGCTCACCTCCTCTGGATTTTCTGAGTGTTGGCTAATGCTCACGGCTATCACTCTCGCTAGTTAAAACGCCGAAAAGGAGATGAGAGGGATACAGTCACTGCTCTGGAACGGGCGTGGTCAACCAATTCGCGGGCATTTGGTCTTCTTGGTTGGTTCCGTCGATTTCGATGTCTGCTAGCCTTGACCCAAAGCGCATAGCATAGTCTTCTGAATGAGGGAACGTGGAAACCCTGAAAATTCCCGGCAGAATGGATATAAGCAGCGGGTGACACCTGCGAATCATCACGGGGAAGTTGAGATTCCATATAGGGTCTACTTCGCGCCCAAAGAAGCATCGGATAAAAGTATCGAACCTGTGGGCAGCAATCGTATCTTGAATCTAGCTGATATTATCTGTTGCTTCCCAAAGCCATCTTGTGAGTGTTTAAACTGTCTGCCGCATCTAGGTATGAGTCTCGGGTAATCCGGCATACTGGTACGTTTGACTTTTGAGGATCTTACACTAGCTCGCCAAGCAATGGAATGTTTGTATACTTAAGAATGTACGGAAAGAAAGTTGAGAGTAAGAAGAGAAACCCCTTGAACTCACGATGATTTGGGCACGACTTCATATTCTGGCTGTTCTACTGGTTTTTCGGCTCCGAATTCGGGGAGTGTCTTCCCACAAATGCGTTGGGAGTCAGAGTCTACGTAGAGTGTAAGTTTAAGTCAGAGTAAGATTGAAAGCTTCAAGTGGTATCATCGTATGCTCCGAGTAACAAATCAGGTGAAGCTACTTGAACTGTCCGTGTCCTGGGACGAAAATCCTGAATTGATCGACGAGTTGCGATTGCTCGATCAGCATAAGTCAGTTTCACGGTTTCATGAAAAGCAGTTGACGAGATTTGGAACGTTCTGTAGATTGAAAGTAGATTCGCAGATAGAATTAATCGGTGCAAACGAAGGAAAAATATCCAGTTCCACATGGACTCTGCCCGAATATGCTGTGCGCAGATACTTGTACAAGTGTCTGCGCACTTTGTCTACCTTGCGAAATGAGAGCAGACAAACGTTGTATCGAACCCAACCCGCATGACGTGACAAACGACCGGCCCTATATAACCGTATACCGCTCCGATGAAGTCGGGCCGCGTCCGGGTCATTGTCCGAGAGTGAGGTTGGCCGTAGCGGTACCGGTCGGAGCCTGAACGTCGGCCTGGCAAATTCGTGCCACCAAGCTCCAGTTTCAGAACCCCTGTCAGAATGGGAGAATCGGGCCTTCACGGCGTTCGACCGGTCCGCCGCGGCTCCACGGACTTGCAGCACCGCTAGGGCCCCTCCGACCGAAACCGCCCTCCGGGAAACCTGCTCGGCACCGCGTGACCGCAAAAGCAAGCTCAAGCTTCGGCCGTACTCCTGAAACACCCCCCAGCGAACGCAAACTCTACCAGCTTAGCTCCCCGCGTGCTCTGATAACAGCGGACTGATCAACCTTTTCTTTTTCATTTTTTTTTTCGGCCTACCCGGAAGTCTAACCTTCAAACGCTTCAATTATTACATAACCTATTTCAATGTTTGCAAAGTGTTGAGAGGTGAGATCGCCCAAAATAGCCCCTGGTCCGGGTAGCCAGCCAAAGCGCCGTTGATTCCGTTGAGGGTTTCGGTCTTCAAATGAGTTCCAGATGTAGTTGTTTGCCGCTTGACGCACTGTCATCCTGGACGGGAATGGAAACCTACCTATTCCCACTAAAGTATGTAAGAAGCAATAAAAGTTTGAATGTGACATTCTCGTCCTAATCTAAGTGTCTGCGCCGGGAATCGCATGAACCTTGCTGCCACAACGCTGTTGTTGCGTCGCACTCCAACGCAAGATGAAAATGGTGTTTTGATGTCAAGTAATTTAGGATAATGTCCGCAATGGTAGGGGGCGCCAATGAGGGGCGGGAAAAAAAATTCTTTCAGTACTTCGATTTCCGAGAATGTCAATTCTGTCGCATTAAAAATACTCTGTCTCCCTAAGAAGGCATCCCATCTCCCCACGCTCATATCCGTGCCGCCCACATTACGAGCCAAGTTGGCATGAGCAGGAAAAAAAACTTGGCTCGGTGGTAGCATTCGGGCTCGGGGATCTGCGACTACTGTGGAAGAGACCCGTCCGTCGTGGCATTCCCCCAGACGGCCAACGCCGTGAAGCGAGCGAGCGATTGACCGGCCCGTCGATCATCGCAAACCACCAAGTCTTACGTCTGTGGTTCCTCCGCCCTCCCAAGCGGGTGACGGAAAAACCGGCGCACATGAACTCACCCGCCAAAAGTCTTAGCAAAGATACTTACTCTCCCTTATTGATCTAACCAAAAATGAGTAAAATCGCAGGTATTACTAGGTAAAACCTAGCTCAGGAGTGCGCTGGTTATTTTGTTAGCCGCTTGCCTCCGTTTCCGCCTTACAGACTTCGGGCTTAGACGGTCGACTTGGGTAATGATAAGCACGATTCTCCATGCCGCCGGGTCCGCCGAAATCAACCACAAAGGAAGAGAGAAAGACTCGGCAACTAAATGATCCCTGGCGGACCAACGCCGTTGTCCTCAGAGCTAGAGTTAATTTCACTAGTCAAATTCTGCCATTTGGTCTGAGCTCGTTGGTCGGTTCCCAGCGAATAACAAACTCTGACTGGAATCTAGAGGATCTCGTCTGGGAAACATGTGTCCTGGGTTGGCCTCATTATGCGATCTGCGCTCCCTTGCACCCCGATGCGCGTGTTTACGTGACGAGACCCAGGAATAATGTCAACTTGTGACGTGATGAATCGTTGCGACTGCAAGTCTGGATTCTGGTACCCAAAAATATCTGCAAGTCGCCCGCCCCCTTAGCAGACCGGCGCCATTTCTCTGGCGGATTGCGAAAGGAAGTCCGAGATCGCGCGCCAACACCATCGAGGGTCCAGTTTCTTATTGCGTGTGGCCTGCGAAGATCTCCACGCTACTCCCCTTGGGCATCACCGGTACCGCTGACGAAGTCGATCGCGCCCGTCAAGGAGGAAGGCCGGCGTGGATCCAGGGATGCAGACGGCGGCGAGACGGACAAACGCGGGCTTGCAGAAAAAATTAATCAACGAGCGGGCGCCGAGAGAATCGGCTAAGGCTTTTCTGTCAAACAATAACATCTTTCTGCTTTGAGGCCTGCTCTGGTGGTACTCACGATATCCTGGAGAACACGAGAGCTAGTGAAGAAGCTAGCAAATAGAATAAACATAGCAATTAATGCAGCCAAGTGGGCGAGGCATAGTCCAGCAGGTTTCTTGTTTAGTGGATTGACCAAGGATGATACCTACTACCTCAAGTCCTGACTGCGCACTAAACCGATGCTACCGCAGTATTGCACAAATCGTGCACAAAGGTGTTTTCCTATCGATTTGTGGATCTGTGGTCCTCTGATAGTAGATACACCCCTATAACTAGATTCACTCCACGGAGCGGCGGCGGCGGCCGGGGGAGCAGAGGGCTGGCCGTAGCGCCTCCTACTCGCCGGTGCTCGCCGGCTCTCCCCGGCCCATGACGGCGATCCAAGACAACGCACGCGAGTACCTACTTTCTCCACTTATGCTTGGTGGGAAGAAGGGAAGACGCGGGTAAGCCGTGCGAAGTGGAAACTTGTATCCCGTCGCAAACAATCCCCAAACATGTTTTTGTGTCAATGTGCACAATACCCTAGATTGATGAAAGCTGCTCTCCAGCGCAACTATTGATCGAGTCAGGTGCACTCTTCCAGCCCTGTGAAGCATCTAGACTCTTCATAGACCGTACTTACTTACGCATCCGTCGTTTCACGGCGCTGGGGAACGTTGCTTTAAAGTCATTATATTATTTCTGCAATTTCCCACGTCATTTGCTCTTCTTAAGCGGTCTTGGCTTACCCGTTTCCACAGAAGAAGCTAGACTATGACGGAAGTTATGCGGCAAAACGATCTAGGTGACGATGGGACGGTCGCAGGGTGGACCGGAACCACTTATTCCCTTCAGCTAAGAATGCCCACTGCAGCACTGTGAGGAAATCGGAACTATGACGAGAGGATATGCACTCCGCGTTGCAATGTTTCAACTGCTACTAAGTCTTCTTTTTTGCAAAGGGGCCCTTGAGAGGCTATGCAGTATTTGCAACGAGAGAGAGTATCGTACAGATTACACCGAACCTACGTCTCATGTTTGCAACAAGCCTGTCAGCGCATGCTCACCACGCAACAAGCGCAATCGGGGACGACTGCCCGCATTGAAACAACGGTTCTCGGGTTTCAACCGAATTTTGCGGTCACAAACGGGCTAGAACCAGACAAACGCGCAGATACTTGACGGGAACTACTGAGTGATAGGTAGGATGAGTCAACCTCAAAGCAGACCAGGCCAGACCAGAGAATCCGCAAGAACTTTGCACAAAACCGTGGCAGCATCACGGGGAAATAGCCGGGAAGTTTAAAAGTAGGAACTTCAACTGCTGTGCATCCAGAACTAAGTCGGAAATAGGACAACATGTGAAGTGGGATGTACCTTTCTCACTTGCTCAGTGATGGGGCGAGAAAAAGGTCTCCATTCCCGACGAACCTTGCAGGGACCTATTTTAGACCTTCGGAGTCTGCTTAATAGGAGGTGAAAAAAAGTGGACGTTGGAAGAGTCACAGGATCCGAGAATTCGAACTGGAAAAAGAAAAAGACGGGCCAGCCTCAATTTGGGCCCAGCGTCGCGGCATCCCGCGTTGACAGCTCCGGGAACCCTGTCTCTATTACACAGACATCCGCCCCTTGGAGGAAAAAAGGCTGGTTTCCAGTCTGGGAACCAAATTTTTCTTGTCTCGAAACTGTGAAAGATCGAGCCCATCATCGAACGCACAACGGCGCCTCGTCATCTGAGAAGGACAAGGGTTGTAGTTGCAAGTCCTGATTGGGTGTTTTTGTGTGCCTACAGGTTTCTTTTCTGACGATCAACATTGGGTTCACCCACTCAGTAGAATACCCATCTGTAAAACAACCTGGAATTATTGAAATTTCCTTCACGGACAACGCGGAATGGCGCCCCCCACGCCCATTCTTGGTTCCTTTTTCCATGTCTCGATCCAGCTCCTCGGTTCCTCCCTCCATCCCGTCCATGCAAGCCTCAGCTTTGTGAAGAATGTCATTCCGTCGATAGCCGTCGTCGCTTATGCCGAAAAAATCAAGCCACATCCATCCTATACATACCTACCGCCCTGCCTCGTCCTAGTCGTGTTTGTCTCGCCGGCCGGGAGCGTAAGCGAGCAAGCCCAGCGAAGTGAGACCAGTTGGGGGAAAGGAAAACGCAAGACACGAGCATGAGCAGAAAAAGTGAATCCTTGAGCCCCGCCGCTCTGGATAGCCCGGTTGTTGCACTCACACAAGTACAACGCTTAACGTGTAACGGCAACAGGTCGCACGGAAGAGACATTTGCTCATCAGAATGAGAAGTACCTGTCTCTGCCAATGTACCACGAGATTGACTTAGAACCTTGGCCCGCCATTTGTCATGTTCAAGATCCTGTAGCACGGCTGTTGCTTCAGCAGCTTCAGCAGCTTCAGCATCAGACTTCCGCACAATCGAATCAGGGTCCTTTGTCTCCTGACCGGGGGGTTTAGTTGGCTCCTGTTGACTATTACAGGCAGATTGTACCTGAATTCATGGTGAGGGCTGGAAACCTTCCATTTACGGGGCTTGACCCGCCATCCTGTCGCGGGGAGATATTCCACGTGATCCACTCATGCCAGCTCAGCGACCGGGACATCCCATCCCGGCCCAACAATTTCTATTCTAGAGCTCAGGGCGTGTGCCGGCATCTAATCCCCACTAGCTACCTACTTTACTACCTACCTACTTTACATCCATCCCACGATGTCATTGGCTGACTCTCATGCTAGGGGAAGTGAACTTGTACGTCTGCTTGCACCGCTTTCTTTCAGGAGATTGATACACTGCTGATGTGATACTAGCATCTTCAGTGTGCAGACCACAAGAGCACAAGCAAATGCATGTTTCAGTCCCAAGTCCCGCAGCGAATTATATCTTGCCTGCCCAAACCACAGCAGCAAAAAAATCTTTACCTTCTGCACCGAGGTACCTGGATCTCGCCGGGGTAGGGGGATGCTGATTTGAGCTACGGGGTACCGGCAAGCAGCTTGGAAGAGATGCAAGCTTGAGCTACATACATACCTTACCATCTGCAAAATGTGTACGCACTCGTAAGGCACGCCACTAGCCAAGGCGTAGAAGTTTGCAGGCGAGCTCCCCCCTAGCTCTGTGATCTACCGCAGCCGGCCCGCTCCGACACGACGGGATCAGGCCATGATTAACGGACGTCTCCTAAGCGTCTTTGCCTAGATATACGTTTTCCCCATCAAACCTTTTGGGGAGCTGGAGTTGTCAGTTGAGAGGCAGATCCAAGCCCAATGGGGGGAACTGTCTCATTCCAGCTGTAAAAGAGCTGTGGCCTATAGCTGCAGCTGAATTTGTCCGCTTCAGAAATTTTCAGATCCACATCTTCACCGGTGAGCTAACGGCCATTCACACGCCCTTCCCTCGTAACTACGTGTCAGCAGTGGGTGGCTGCAAGAAGAACATCAAGCAAGAAACGCAATGCCAGAATGAGACATCCCCGGCATGACCGAAAATGAATGACGGGCAGCAAAAAAAGGAGAAATTCTCTAACTTCATTGCCCTGCCCTGTCCCTTTCTCCAAATTGGCTCCAGATTCCGAAAACGGCGAGAAACAATAGATCATACTCTTGCAATCTAGAAAGGAGGCGGGAAATCTCTTCCTTCCAAGAGTCAGAGCCCTGCTCCTGCGGGCCGTGGGAGGGACGGCGGGCGGGTATGATTATTACACCACAAGCATCTCAAATGTTAGCGTGTCAAGGGTCCCACTGTTACCAGGGTCATGCGAAAGCCAACAGGACAGTAACAGTGGGACCCTGCACACGCTAACATTTGAGATGCCTGCGTACCTACCTACCTACCTTAGGTGTATATCTTTTCCCCACATTGTGCAAAGCGGTCCACCCCCAATGATCGAACCATGCTGTGGCCGTTTCTGACAAGAACTGCCACGAAGTTCACCCGCAGGCGGATGAAACGGGAATTGAGTGGTAGGCGAAGCGAGAGAATATCCCCGACGGAAAATTCCGTGGCCGGTGGGAAAGTTTGTAGCAATTCACGACGCGGATGGCCAAGGTTCTTTGCACACTGGGCAGCAACACGTCACTCATAATCACAAAACCTGAAGGTAACTCCCGCGATTGGCACGCAAGATTCCAGTAGTAAGATAAGTGTGGCGGTCTGGACAAGACGATCTGTAAAGCATCGCTATAAGTGACTCTTGGCGATGCCAATACGCCCTTGATTGGACGGAAGCGCAAAGAAAGCGCAGACGGCCCGCGTTCGTGAGCCGGCCTGATGTCGTTGTAGATGGAGCCACCGACCGGCCCTGGAATGGTGAAACGGAGCCGTCCGGGATTCGACGACGTGTGGTCGTGTCAAGCCGTGACTGGCATACCCGACGCAATCCACCGGGAGCGATGTACCTTGAATGGCTCCCGTTGAGTGGTGGGAACGGCGGCATTAACATTTGCGGTCGATTTCCAAGGTCTTTGTGATAGATCCGGACTTGTTCGATCGACGAAAGGGCCCGGTTATTTGGCATTGGTTACAGGGCCGCGGAAAGACGGTTCGGTTCGCCCGTCTTGCATAAGGCAAGGCAGAGAGATGCAGACAGCGCAGAGTCGTTGCCTTGAATAGACTCAACAACCCTGGCTAGGCCGACGGCCGGTTTCGTCTTTTTGCGGTTCGCACGAATTGTGCACACTTTGCTGACCATACTTGAGGATGTTCCTTGTAGCATGAAAAGCGGTCTCTCACTACACGTAGGGCCTCAGAGGCTCACAGCATAAGCTGTCTCAGGCCTCCTTGTTCCTGGCGATCCGAGACGGATGGCAGATGGGAAAACCCGCATCGCGCGGACTGACTGCGTGCGTTCCTGTCAGTGTTTCTGCTGAAGTTCGTGCTCTCTAAAGCATCCGACCGTGCTGTGTGTCCACAGGCCCGCGCATACCCTATTTTCTCCCAGGGAACCAGAACGCCGTGCGTACGCAGCTCTCTGGATCAGCCCAAATGAAGCTGAAACCTGGCGTCCGTACATCGTAGGGTCGTGACCCAACAAAGGTGACATGCACAATGCAACGACGTCATCGGTCGGCTTGAGCTGGCATAAGGGCGTACGGGGGCCGTGTCACGTGAGCCTGGGCCGAGCGGTCAGAATTCGGGTTCGTATGTCCGACACTCGTACGACAAACATGCGTGTTCGTACCCCGCTTCGGGTATGAGAGAAATGCGGGTGAGACGGCCTTCGCCTCGAAAGCAGGATGACCAGATGCGTTGTTATTGCAGTAATTCTTGTGCAGTGGTTGACCGGGCGGCAAAATGCGTCGACTGCTGATTCTACAGCGGGTATAATCGAGACCGTTAGTACTTGGCTCTCGGCGGTTGGCAGGATTCGCTCTTAAAAGTATGTGTTGTCAGACTATTTCTGTGTGCGCGTACAAGTGCAGACGGCCAGAAAGCTACTCGCTTGCGATCGTCGCGCAAAACCATCACAGCTCGGCCTAGGCGCCGCATAGAGCAGAAGACGCGGCAGCTCGAGACCTGCCAGTCGTGGTAGTCCGACCAGAAGTTTCTTCTCGAACCTCCATAGCGTCGAGTCGACTCCAGAGACACAGGCGTCAGCACGCTGTGGGAGCGAGCCAACGGCTTCTCGGTCGAGCCCTCTCTATCCGCGGGTACCTAACTAGCCCTGTATTAGACACTCAACGCAAGTCGCCATAAGTGAGAAAATCATGTTTTGTTTGTTGTTGTTATTGTCTCTTGATATACGTCTCCGGAACGGCTCGTCAGGTTGAGAGACTGGCGGGCAGCAAAAAGCAAGAACAGACCAAGCCCAAGACCAAGACCAAGACCAGGCGTGCAGCGGCAGGGTCGTGGATGGAACGATGTGCTGCAGCGTATCACATTCTTCGTAGGGATGAACAATTATCACATTCTCTTAACGGCTTGTCCAATCTTGCTTACCCCCCTGGGCCGAGAAAGAAGGGATCAAAACGCAGAATGGCTTGTTTGGCGAGTTCAGTTGACAAGGGAGTAGTAATTGACTCGGAATGTCTTCTCCTTTTGCTGTGATCAGTCCCCCAACAAACCACGGCAACGTCAAGTCCGACTGAAGTGTGGGGGTAATCTTAGAGGAGACTTTCCATGACCAATACTGTCAACGCGGCTGCTAGAGTCGATGCCAATGCATTCGGTCTGCCGCGGGGAAAAGAACATCGTACTTAGGCGTTACATACGTTAGCATGATGGTTAATATGGCGAGCGTATGAGGCATTATCAGCACGTCAGGTTGGGTTTTGTCCTTTTGTCGTATATGGGCCCAGCGCGTAGGGCCTCTATAGGCACCCATCACGACACCTTTCTAATACCGGCAAGTGAACGAAGCAGAACCGGATGAAGTGTTTTGACTGCATACAGTGGCAAATCAGCTCAGGCCAAGACAATGACAACTCCTGTCACAAAGTGCACCTCAGAGTGAAGTGGTGGATGGTGCCGCCGCTGCTGAGCACATATTTACCGTGATTTGGGGCCGCTGGGCTGGACTGGGCTGATGGCGCCCTGTCTGTCCCCTCCGCGTTTCCGTTTCGAGGCTGCTCTGGGCCCCAAATTTGGCCAGCTACATCAAGCGAGACGCCTAAAGGCCGCTTTGCCTCAGGACGGGCAGTTCGTACGCAGTTAACACTGAGGTGACAGCAACACCGTCACTTCCATCGGGCGCCACGTCTCTGAGCTTCTTTCGTGAGGACTTTGAGGACATAAGGCCCAGCGCCCACCCATGATCCATGAAAGGCCATCAGCGCTTGCCAGAAGCGGCTGCGTCACCAGGACCAAGTCCAGATTCATCATTCCCAGTCCCTGTCACGAATCGATCAATTGACCCAGACACGTACTATGGTAACGACGTGGGTGAGGCCAGACGAGACCCAGACGAGACCCAGACAGAGCCCCCTTTGGAGTTTCTCAACGACGACGCCGGAAATCGGAGACGGAGGCGGGTGCGGGCGTCGGATTGCAGGGGAGCGACTAAGACCGATCGGATCGGTGATGCTGGGGATGAGGAGCCGTCACCGATAATGATCTGCTCATCGTCCGGTAACCTAGTATATAGCGCCTGTCTTTGCCATTTTAGATATTACCCGATGCCCTGCCCTCGCATCACCCCTCGCAGCTGTCCTACCCGCGGCGTACCGCAGGGAAAAGGCGAGCGGTAATACGGTACCGCTCATTGTTAGGCGAAAGGAGGAGTGGGTAGCAAATCATCAGATTGTTGCGGCTGTGACCAGCCAAAATCTTTTGGAAGCGACTCTTCTCCTCCTTGCCCGTCGCTTGGCGGGTTCAGTCAGCGAGATTCTCATTCGATGAAGCGTCTGTGCAGTAACATCTGGTCGTGCCCTCAATCTCGTTCCCGGGTGGATCGTGGATCTCGAAAAGGACTCCCGAAATATGCGCTGCCGAGGTACTTATACCAAGTATCCATATAGGGACCCAGCCACTAGAAATTCTAACTATAATATAAATAAATACTATACTCTTCCTTATATATTTATAAATACTATTTTAGATACTCTTTTAGTGGATAAAAAGGTTATATTTATAAAGGTCTAAAATTTAAATATTTACTCTATTTAACTTATATAATTAAAAATAGTCTTAATTACTAAAGTTAATTCCTAAAATTCTATTCCCTTATTATATATAATATAAGTAATATAAATAGGGAATTATTAATATAATTATTATACCTTATTTATTATATATTTTTTCCCTCTTTAGAAGTCTAATTATTATTATATTAAATCTTCTTATTAATTAGGCTTTTTAAGTTCTTAGAAATTTTAAATTAGAATACTATAATTCCTATAAATTCATTAAAAAATTATTTAAAAAGTATATTTAAAAAATACTTTATAAGAATAAAATAATTTTATATAATATATCTCCCTTTAGGAGAATTAATTATAAATAAATATTTATACTTTATTATATAAGTACTAATTTCTAACTCCTAAATAAATATAATAGGGAAAGGAAAATTTAATAATTTAGAAATTAACTAAATAAAGCCTTTTTCTATAATAATAATAAACTCTTTAGGATCCTAAATAACTTAGACTTTAATAAGTATAAAATTATTTTATAGGTAACTCTTAAGAAACTTAAGAGTAGGCTAAATTAAGGAATTAAGCTAAGATAAAACTATGAGATTTATATAGAGGGGGTACTGGTGTGTACTTGAAGTTCGCGGATAAATAGGTAAATAACTAAGTAAATCAAAGTCTTCATCGAAACTAGTTCTAAAGTCCACACAAACTGGGGCGCACTTGGGAGCAGTGGCGGCCACACCCAAAATATGTGCTGCGGCCCTCCGGACAATGATACTCGACGGGGAGAGAAATGGCATGTTTCTTCTCGCGGCTCACGTCATTGCAGCATTGCAGTCATGCGGCATTGTGGGCTGCGTTCCACTGAGAGAAGCCCCTCGCTTGTCCTCGTCAAAGCTAACAGCAGTAGCCACGGATGCCCTGCCCAGAAATAAAATCAAAGATGGATACCGGGGGATATGCAGCGCCGGAGTTCCAGTTCCAGTTCCAGATTCAGTTCGGCTTTGACTTTTGGCGTGCTGGCTGGCATCGGAAATGTCGGTGCTCGTGCCTTGGCCATTCTGCCCGAGGGGCCCGAGGAGACTCAAGCTTTGCAGAATGCAGAACGCAAAATGCAAACGTAGAGCCCCTTCGAATGACGGGCTTCGAAAGAGAAAGCATCTCATCTTGGTTGCCCTGCTTGCTTGCTCAATCTTGGTGCGAGATTGCGAGATTTGTGCCCATCGAACGGCCTCCACCGAGAAAGGGAGACGCTGGTAGGGCGAAAGAGTGGATTTCCACCCCGCTGACTAAGGTGACAAGGTCAGCTTACCTCATGCGGGAGGACGATGGAGGGAAGATTTTTTTCTCGATGTCTGGGACCTAAGCCTGCGATTCCGGCCTGAGATTCCTGTTGCCATCAAGCCGCACTCGCAGACAGCCACGGTCTTCTTCCATCTCGCTCTGTTTGGTCTCGCTCTGCCAAACAGAACATCTTCCAAACTTTTGTACTTGAAAAACTGAAATTACCCAATTGGCCCCCCCTGGTCAGCTCGCTGAGTCCCAGGGGCTGTACGTTGGCAACGTGGGCAAAAAAGCCGTTGTCAAAGTCTGCAACAACAGACTCGCGTCCTTGAGCCGCCCCCAGCCTCAAGCAGAGAGCCCCCATTGTTTGCTCCCAAATGGTGCGGCTGTGTCCGACCCCCGTTCGGCCCTGGGGCGTGTTTGGCGGTTTTCCGAGGTGCGAAGACAAGCTTGGCGGGGCTATCCTGGGAACGGGATGCTAGTTCTTTTCTTTCTTTTTCTTTGCTTTGCCTTTCGTAGCCCCGGTGCTTGATGGTTCCCCCCATCCCCCTTGGACAGGTCGCAGGTGGGAACGATGGAGAACTTCAGCTTCCCGGCACTATGACGCTTTTTTTTCCCGTGGATCCACGGCTCTGTCAGGAAAGCTCCAGAATGAGGGTGCAACTTTGCGCTGGCATGTAGAGTCATCGTGGTAGGAGTCACTATCATCCTGGGGGAAAATTTTTGCAGGCAGCGAAATTTGTAAACAGTCTTTTGAACCGTTGTTGATCTTTCTCAATTTGACGTGTTCCTGTGCTACCTCCTCAACCTTTCGGGGCCTTTTTTCCCCGCCTTCTGCGCCCAGTACTTCCGTCCATCTGTTAAGCCTTTCATACTTATCCGTCCGTCGTGCCGGGCCAAGCGCCTCGGCATGACTGCGTCCCAGGTTACTCCATCCGATATCGGCGTCTTTCCTCTAACGCCATAATCTGTCCTCGATCCCGGGCCATTTCGCTCAGTAATGACCGCTTCGTAGAAAAACCTAATGTCGTGATACGGTGAAGCCCGAAGTAATCCTCTTTACCACCCAATGCCATGCTTGTGAACAATCATTGTGCGGTATAAACAATTCCAATGTATCGTGGTACAATCCCGGTGGTTCCCATTGTTGCGCCTTCATGTGGATGAAGCAGGTGTGTCCTGCCAAAGCCAAGTGTACTCCCCCGAACTTTTTTTTTAAGAAATGCAATACTCCGATGTAATGCCCGTTTTTTTTGTTACAGCAGTCGAACCAAGGAAAAGGTGAAGTCGGTGTGTCGAAGGACGTATCGAGTTGAAACATGAGTAGTTTGAAATGGTTGGAAAAGTGTCGCTTATGTAACGACTTAAGGGTATATTTAACAGTGTAGCGAAGAGAGGTTGGATTTGATTGAGCACCATGGTTGTCTAGTGAGATCGGCGGCGCTGGAGACGAGCTTGCTCGAACGACACGGCGTAAGCCTGTAGTTCCCTCCTCGACTTTTCTGATAGATTGCTGGCATCTGAGTTCGATGAGGTGGTGCTCTGCATCGAGCAGAGGCTGCTGTTCGAGCTCGAAGTGGTAAGGGTGCGGCGGGTTGATGATATCCTTGGTGCGGACAGGTAGGACTGTCTCTGGGGAGTAGAGCCGTAGGGCTGAGCGTTGGTAAAGTCGTAGGCGGGAGCAAGGTAGAGCTTGTTTGAGGGCTGTTGCATCGAAGAGCCGGTCCATGGGTATGAAGGAGCGTTCAGGCCGGGCGAGCTGGCAACAGAGCTCGGTGTTGAGGTCTTCTCAAAGTCGGCGAGTCGGCAGGACTCTGAGCAGTAGGCAGTGCCATCTGTCTGCTTGTCGCAGCCAAGGCAGAATTCGGGGGTCCAGAGGTCGAAGGCAGCCATGGCTAGTTATTGTGAGGTGCGTGAATGGTCGTTTTTGCGAAGTCGAGAGGAGTCGAGTGTGTATAGCTGGTGTAGAGGGAGCCAGTAGTTGAAGGTGACAAGCGAGTTCTGAGTGGGTGATGATGGTTGATGTTTAAGGAGTTGGACGGGTTGCAGTCATGAAGTAAAAGATGACTGACAGCCACGGAGAAGAGAATGAGCCACGAGCAAATGCCGGAGAAGAGTGAAGTCGAACGATGGGAGAGTGGTTAATGGATCGAGGAGTGGAAAGAGGTCAGCTCATATGTATCTATCCTCGAAGCACAGCCTGCCCATTAGGTGGAGGAGCACGCAGCACGCCCAAGACGAGGCCTATGGCGCTGCACACCTCCCAGAGCGAAGTTAGGAAGTATCAGGCCTCAGAAAAAGTGGGGGATGATACTTCCAGGAGACGAGTGGGTACTACACCCATCCACTACACAAACAAAGGGCAGGAAGACGCCGCTGGTCCTCCTGGGTGGAGAAGGCGAGATGGAGATGGAGGGCAGCAAAGCAGCAAGGATGGCACTGGCACTGAGGTGCTCTCTGCTGGATGGTCTGAGCAATGACTCCACCCCAGTTCTCATGCCCTGCAGCAGATAGCGCCGACTGAGGGGGTTGTAGGAGGACGTGAAAGGGCCAGAGGGGAGTGAGTGAAATGGAGGGGGGTGGGAGATGAAAGTTTAGAGGAACAAAGTTGACGAGGAGGGGAGGGAGGCAACGAGATAGGCTGGCCGGACAAGACGGCAAATGGGAGATTGGTGGGCGGATGGGGGTCTGCCTCCAATACCAGAATACCTACTTTGGTAAGGTACCTTAGGGACAGGCAGGCCAGCTGCCTGGCGGTAGTCAGGCACGGGTAACAGGGGGCCTCCCAGCAGACATGACCTTGTCTGAAAATTTTCTGCGTCAAAAGCGACTTCTGTGCTGAGAGTGAGGTACTACCCAGAGTAAGGACTTGAGGGGGTGTGAAATACACAGAGTTGTGCAGCCGAGTTATGCAATAGGGGTGTGGATGAGGAGTGATCCTGAAGAAGCGGGGGCACAGAATCGACAACTCCCAATACTGCAGAGCACAGCTCTCCTTCTGCTCCTGGCTTACAGTGGTCCATGTTATTTGCTGAGGTCCCGATGCAAGAGACTGCAGCAACAGGCCTGAGAAATGACGGTAGGGGGGTGTCTTGAAGCAGAGGCCACTCGAAGGATACACAAATGGCATGAGCAGCAGATCTGCTTTCCCCACCCAGTTCCTAAGGTATCTTCTGAATTGTGCAGTTGAAGAATACCTCAGGCATAAGTACAGCAGACAGTTGCAGTCTTTTGCTACTGCCAAAAGGCCCTCCTGAGCCAGTAAGAACTGGTTGTTTCTCCGGAAGTGGATCATTTCATCACGCAAGAGGGCTAGCTCGTTTGTATCCTAAATGGCCCCTGCCGCTTCTTCCATTTTGTCTCCACTATGTCCTTCCCTTCCTCGCTCAACCCTATGGTAGTTGTGCCTGACCCCCGGCCTCCCTTCAAAGGCTGTCAGCAGGCCGTAACAGCACACCATCACCATCATTATCAATCTTGGCTTCTGGCCACCGTCGAACGAGCGCGAATCGTAATGCAGCAGCTCTGCAAATTACTATTGCAACGGCAAGTCTTCAATTGCACAACCTGAATGCCCAAAGCAATATGATGGCTCAATCCTGATCAACGCCACTCGCCTGTACCTAGCACTCTGCACTTTGAACCCAAGGTTGTTCTACGTACCATAGTATGGTCTGGGCCAGTCTGGACGACGGTTGCTCCCTTCTCGCTTGGGCGAACCCGGACATGGAAGAGATTTCCTCAAATCAACATCAGGTCGGACAAGCGAGAATGAAAGAGAAAAGCTTGTACTCAATTTCTTTACTGTTGTCCCAACATTCCTCGCCTCCCTACATCTTCCGCTCCATCGACTTTCATCTCCTCGCAACTGTCGTCGTCCGGCACCATGGCCAGTCGGGATCTATGGTCGAACGATGAGGCATGGAACCGCGTGAGGGGGACTCGTCCGCGAAAAGATACCTACCTAGCCACGGCAGCCGTCCCTTCTTTGCACTCCACCCTGTTCCTGGGGTCGGGTGGAGGATTTCTCTTGAGCGCCAGCGGTCGCTAAGAGAGGCAGACGGCAGCGGCAGCTGCAGGAAAATACACAACACCCAAGCCAGTCGTGCCATTCCGTACCAGAGGCAACCATCGAGTGCTACAGCGGCGGTAGCCGATAGGCAAGGTGTCAGGACGCCTTGACGTGATTATGAACGCTGTGCAATCTACCAACGCACCTCGACCTTTTCGCCTATCAGCTCCCCTCTCCTAGCCACCACAACTGCGCAACCACGACGACGATTGATCGACTTCGCTGCATGAAGTGGGCGAGGGTTGGGGGACCTCGGCAGGACAGGTGAATTCTGTCGTTCTTCTCATTGGCTGCTCTTCAATCTGTGCAGATCCGATGCCAATTTCAACACCATCCCAAGGGGTGGCGTCAGAGAAGCACAAAAACCTGGGGTTCACCAATGCTGCCCGTTCCTGCTGTTGGCCAATCCCAGCAAGCCGTGATTTGGGGCATTGCAGCAAACACCGAGACCTCTGGACTCTCTTACATCATGCTCCATCCCACGGTGAAGGCCAAGTCTTAGTATCGAGAGTTTCGACACCATCCTCCTGACCATTTCAACCCGGGCGTACCTGGCATGACAGTTAAACGTTATTTGGCGACGGACAATCACAAACTTCCGTCCAGAGTACCACCAATTCGACTGAAGCATAGCGACCTCCCGGAGCAATGTCAACTTCGACTGGTCAGGCTGTGGCTTGTCATCATCCTCTTTTCTTTTCGCCTACTTGTCTGTATCGCAGGACAGACGAAACATGCTCCCTATCCAGACCTCATGCGGGCCGGAAACCAATATGGCTTGGGAACGATTCCAAGCCCTTGCACAATTCAGGTGCACCCCATGATGCACTCCCCTCGAGTGATCCGTCAAAACATGGGGCCTTCCGGCAGGGATGGTGGATGTCTAGTCTTTCGCCTCATGCAAGAGACTACCTCAGGCATGCCGGCAACTCGAGGGTAGCGGAATCATACTTTGCAGCAGCCTCTTCCTCTTCTTCTTCTCTTCGACCAGTTGACGGGTTTGGTTTGAATGCGACCTGTGATTCGTTTTGGAAGCCGTCGTCCGTCCATGCAGTTGGAACTTGCCGCAAGCCAAGAGCCGCTAAACCGGCTTAGCCTCGACCTGCATGTGGTATTCGTACGGAATTCTGTGTTAATGGGGAGGAGAATATGCCAGCCACCTGGAACAAATCAGCATCGCGACCCGCCTCCCCACACCAACACAGACGATCCTTCCCAGCTCCCGCGCTGACCTGGCTGTCCACCTGACCACTCGTCATTCTGCCCTCGTCCAGACATGCATTTCGCGGCACTTTCTGCCAAAGCCGCATCAAAACTGCAGCAGAAGCAGGGTTGGGACGACGGCATATTGATGTGTTCCCGTTGAAATTTTCGCCTTTGCGTAGTTGTCACAGCATCAGATGTCGCAAAAGTACGCAACTTAGGTGATCGGCTGGGCGACCTCCAAATTGCTAGCGCAAAGAAGGAGAATTTTCAGGTGGTGATTGAATCCAGGACGTTTTAATGACCGGAGCCAATCACAAGGAGCTTGCGAGGCGATCTATTTTGCCATTATCGCGGCTTACAAGCGATCGTCTCTTAAGTGCCGTCGGTCTTTCGACAGGACTACCGCGGGTGTCGCAGAAAAATAAAAGAAGCACGCGCAATTAGCAGCACTGCTTGTCCACAGAAGACTGCGATACTGTCTCGAACGATATAGAACAGACAGAATCCCATGACATTAACTAGCCTTGTTTCAATCCGGCGGCAACCCTCCAGATAAGCCGTCGAGTTCCATTCGTCGGCCAATCATGTCGTCCACCTTCATGGCGTTGCGTTTGAGACTGGCACACTACCATAGTATGCAGACTCGCAGAGACATCGGTCTTTTTATTAAATTATATATATATATATATATATATAGTATTTTTTTACTTTAGTTTTTTTAATGATATTATGTTATATTTTAATTATAGTTTTTTCAAAAAATAAATATTTATTAAAAGTATTATATAAAGTTATATTTTAAATAATTCCATTACATTTAGAGGACTAATGTAGTATACAAGTATAGCTTATAATAGTATAAAACCTACTAAATACCTGGATAGCTTAGGAAGGTGCTGAAATAGGGTGCAGGGGGACGCTGAATAAGGGTATTCGAAATGATGCGAAGGCGAACCCATGGGCACTCGGTACATGTACCTCGGCGAAGGCGAACCCACCAACTCATTAGCCAAGTACGCGCGTGGTGGGTGGCATGGCTTAGGTTACGCGTGCTCAGCGCCCACACGCCATTGCATGGTTATCGTCTTGCAAGTATAGAGTCTTGATCGAGCGCAATTCGTGGTTAATTTGGCATTGCACCGTCGACTTTCCAACAACGCTGCGCAAAACCCTGATGGCTAGACAGAGGGAATCCCGTCGAAGGCGGCCCAGCCAATTATTCTGGTGGACGAGGAGAGGGCGTGCTTGTTTCTGTGCAGAGGGACTGTATAAGACGAAGCTAAGTGCCCTGCCAACTTCAACTTCAAGGCTGGGACTGGGCGTGGGCGGCGAATGGCAACGGAGCTTGGTCGAGTTGCGACGGGAGCGGGCCAAGGGTCCAACCAGCTACCGACACAATAGCACGTTACCCTAACGTCGTTCGGCGTCTTTGAAGCAGGAACAAGCTCTACTGCGCGAGGAAGGAGTCCAAATAGCTCGTCATTTCTCAGAAAATTTGCGCGTCGCCCGCATGAATAACGGGCCATTTCGACACAGCATCGGCTGGGCAGAGATCAACACCAGACAGAATCCCCCGCTCAAAGATACGGGATGGCTCAATCGAGCCTATGTCCGAGGAATGCTCTTGGACAATCCCGTAATAGCTGTTCTTCTTGTGTCCTTATCTCACAGGTGGCCCTCTCGCGGTAGCATGTTTCTTGCTTGGAGTTATTTGCCGCGGCGCCCGCAGTTTTCAACCATCAGCGAGAACAGACCCCTGTGAAGAGGGTCGCTGATATGATGAGATGCCACCACGCAGCTTCAGGGTGCCTTCATGGCTGGCACAGCCTTTGGCCCGGGCTGTGCGGGAGAACAGGGACCAGGCCTGATCTTCTCGTGGGGAAGGGGTGGGATTGAAGGGCCCCGTTACCGCGAGCGTTCGGAAGAGCCCACCTGAATCCGGGGTTTTGGAGAGTTGCCTATCTTTCGTGCCACCGGCGCAAGATATCGAGGTCAGTTCTGTGTTTTTGATCATTCGCTTTGGCAATCGAAATGGAAAGCCTTCTTGCGACTCGATCGAACTATCCGCGGCAGCGCGGGTTGCAATCAAGATGGCCAGTCCGGAATTATCCAGCCCTGGCCAGAAGTCGGAGTGCAAAGGGAGGCAAATGAGCAATCTTCTCATGCCAGAGCATTTTCTGACGTTGTTCACCCATGGTCTGTGACCCCCATCACGGGCAAATTCTACAACAACAAGAATCAGCTTTTGCGGTTTCTTGGCAATCACCCTGGCAAGCACGAAACTAGTACCCGTTGCTTATAATTCTCCAGGACACTCCCAGTGCCTTGCCAAGCCCTCGGAAGATGATGATGATACCATCAACGGGTTGAGCTGAGAGATTTTGATACACTTGATTGTGATCTATTGGACAACAATTGATGTTCGGTTCTTTCAGCTTGAATGCGAACGCCAGGACTAGCCTTGTCGGGCGGAGGACAGACGACTACCGGCCCACGAGCCATCACAGTTTCTCTGGTAAACGCCGGATGCGCCGCTGCTGCTCCGTGTGAGCAGCAGAAGATGCCATCTCATCCGATATCAGCGGGTCGTTGGACGAACTAAACTTGATAAGGAGATTCACTAAAGTTTACAGCTTGATTCGCTCACCCCTGAGCAACGAACTTATTGCCGGCTAGCATGGGCGATCCAAAAAAAAAAAATCATCAATATTCTGGCGCACAGTTTTCTCTGCACATCAGCCTTTCACTGAAGTAGGAACCAACTCAGACCCTTTACTCCCCTTGAAGCCTTCAATGGACAGTAAATACTTGTCTTCTCAGCACTGGAAAACTTGGTCAGCGAGACCAAACTAAACTAGACTAAAAGAGGAACGGTCTCCGGATCCTATCTCTGCCTCCCATGTCGAGGACCAGGTCAGGCTTGCAGCCACCCCTCTGTCGGCCCAAGTGCCCCCACGTTCTCTCATCTTGGGCATTTTTTGTTATGTCGGCAGGTCTCAGCCAGTGGCCTGGTCAATTCGACCCTTGCCATACGTCAAGGTCCTGGGGCTGCAGTGTAACGCCAAAAGCTACGAATTGTGCGCAGAAAATGGCCGACTGGCGCGAGGAACAGGCCAAGCAAAAAGTCAGAGGCAGGGGAGCTAGCTCTAGTCCAATGAGCCTTCCATCCCAGGATAGCCGTCAGCTCTCACAAGAGGGAAATTCGTAGGAAATTCCTCGGAGAACTGACAGTAAGGCAATGGCTCATGTCAGAGGTCCGAGCCTCTTTTTGAGGTTGATGACTGCGAGATGGGTCAGCTCGCCAAGGCGTTGTTGGCCCAACAGAAACCGAATATTGACATCTCCTAATGGAAGTTGAGCGTGCGTTCTGCTGATATGAGCCTGCACTTGGAATGTGAGACTTGGTTGCATCCAGCAAGGTGTTCGTGAGCGCTGCTAACTTTCAAGTCAGTAATCCCCCAATCGAAAGAATCGCCCAAGCGGGAAACCCCGCAGGCAAAACCACCCAGTTGGAATCAGTGACAAGTGGACGAGGCCTTATGAATAACAACAAATGCAGCAACGGGAAATGAGCCAGGCAGGCAGGCGTTTACGGGCCATGCCGATGAGCCTTTGTTTGCACGGCTGCCTTTCTCATCGGCCATAGCCGCTGCCGTGCCTCAGCCTTGCTGTCGGCCCTCTTACCTTTTTAGTGTCCACATGTTTGTGGCGTTGGTCCGTCATTATCCTCCATGTGCTTATTACTACGAAACGATGGGGGATTGGCCAAGAGCTGCGGCTTGCAGATGACCACAGGTGCCTCCTGTCTCCTCTCTTGTGCGTTCTCTCAAGACTTGGGTTTCTTGCGCGGCATGAGTTGGGATCAAAACGAGTTGGCCCGTTCAAGACCGGGGATGCTAGGCCCCGTTTGCAGTCGAGGACTGAGAAGTGATCTGGTGATGGTCCAGTCCAGTAATTATTCGTGTCATAATTATCCGTGTCAACTGGCGTTGCAACCAAACAATTATGCGCATTTCTGGTGGTTCTCCTAAATCTTGAACGCAAGCTCGACAGTCACATTCTGGCACGGTGAAGACATTTCAAGACAAGATGGGGGTCACGCTCGCGCACGGCTGACAAGGCACGGGACGTTCGGGGGAGGGCATTGATGGGAAATACTCAAGAGCCGTGGCACTTTGTTTTCGCTCTTCCCCGCATTCGGAACGAAGTTGGTAAAGGCATCTAGATGCCCCTCGGCCGGCATCCAACAAGCTTGCTTTTTCCATGTTATTTTCTTCCGTCATGTCGATGTTTCCTCATCCCGGCTTCACATCACATAAGCTGAGAGTAGGCAGCCAAGAAAAGCCGAGTCTGAGACGGCAGCGTTTAATCAAACGAGAAGGCAGGGTCCTTTTGGATCTCGCAGTTCCTGGACCTTTTTTTTTTTTTCTTCTTTTTTTCCCTGCCCGTTCCAACGCTGAATTGGACCCTGGTGCAGCGAGACGTGTACAAGCGCAATTGAGGTTCGCACTCCCCACCACCCCGGTCGTATCATTTCTCTCGAAACAGGTGCAAAAAGGCTGATCGGCAACTAGACCATCCTCCATGAATAGCATCACCTTGGGGGTAAGCGCCACACAATGGGAGGCTCGTCAGCTGTTGATTTCAGGGCCCTGGACACGCTCTACCTGCTCCCGTTTCGATCCCTTGTTACCTCACCTCAATGTCAGGGGAGGGCTATAGTTACGGCTGCCGAGGCGATGTTGGCTTCCTCCAGCGCCTAGTCCGGTGAGGACGACCGGGGTCTGGATAGACCGAATTGGGCGACCTGCGTATTCGAACATGTCAGGGCCATGACACCGTGAGGTTGCGTTTCTCATTGGTGGCGGCAGCCTGCCGTGGCCTGCCTCAGCCATGACCTTATGGAAACCCGGGTTTGCCTTGCTGGACGTCGATCACACTGCTTGATCAGCGTCTTTCGACGTGAGCCCGGCCTTCTTTATTATAAGCCATAGTCTCGCCGGTTCTTGCAATGATACCGCTCACGCCTTTTCGGACGGGGCATATCGCTCCCCTTGCAACCGGGCAGTAAAGTACGGATACGCGTGGCTGGGTCCCTATATGGATACTCGGTACAAGTACCTCGGCTCTGGCCCTCCAGGGGCCTGCGACGGTTCTATTCTGCTGGCAGCGCAATCTCGGGATTAGAACGCAGCGGCGTTGATTTCTGACTAGAGTTGCGGGGTTTGTCGTTATCGACGCCGATATCTTCTTACCCGCGGCTTATGAACATGCATTTGAGCCAGCTTCCGCACGGCAGGGGGCAGTATCCGAGGGAGTCGTAGTCTAACTGCGGCGCCTGTCAATGCGCCTCGTCCCCCAAAATTGACCTCTCAAGTACACGGGACAAGCGCCTTGTCATGTTACACGACACCCGCGAGTCTTACCTGCTTTCGGGTGAGCAGTTCTCATCCCTTGGCTTTATCATTAGAGCCAGCTTCACAAGAGGCCAATCAATAAACACTTCACAGCAACGAATTCCGTACCTCGCATCCTTTAGACAACTTCGCAACCCCATCCCTCTTGGGGTTGAGGTGCAGGCAACCAACCTAGCACCCTCGAAAGCAGCGTCCCACGGTCAAGATGCCAGCCAATTCGTACAGCGGACGTTTCGATGAGTTCTAGGCTACTTGCATCCCCCCACTACCAGTGGGTTGGCCATCTTATCGTCCTCGATAATATGCAGGTCTGCTGCACTGGGGAGCGTTTGTGAGGGTTGCGCATTATTAGAAACTGCCTCTGATGGACGACACCCTCCCGCAGGTCAGACTTCCTCTCTGGCTTTGCCTCTCGCAAGACTGTCGCCTCCCTACTACGTAATATGACCCCCCAAAAGTGGCAGTAGTCGACACGTACTCTGCAACGGCTACTGGTATAGAAGCTAGGTAGGCCTAGTGTGCCATTATTACTGACATTCCACAGTGCCGCGCCACCAGACGACATGAACTAGCGGGCTGAGACGGTTGTGTGTTGGAACGCACACGTACGCGCGCACCCACCTCGGCCGCCGTTGGCCTCGTAAGTCTCAGCTTTCTTTCCCGCAGGTGTGTTTTCTCTCAACATTGAGCGTGGCAAAAGGGTTCGATTGCTTTTCGTCCTCGGAGTGAATGATATCCACCCCCCTCCCTCCCCCCCCCCTTCCAATACCGCTTTCTTTCTTCAGCCGACGGGCCCCTTGCTTCGAATTTACGACGTCGCGCAAAAGCGCGAGTGTTCATCGGAAACCTCAGCATGCAAGCGAGGCGCCACAGGTCATCTTGAGGCGGGCGAGGCATGGTTGCGATAGAAAGCTTGCAGCTTTGCGGCCTGCTTCTCGCGCCATATGGGCTGACTCTTCGCCTTCACCCACCCGCCGTTCTGTCCCAAAGGAGAGGCACGCATCTGTGACGGGATGCACGAGTGTGCAGATTCCCGGCCACCACCACCAACAGAACATGACTATTGGGCGAGGTGATGCTTACGCACACCCTCGCGAAAGCATGTCCGTTTACGCCAGCCTCTCAGCCCGACCGTGTGGTTGCGACCCCTCTCTCGTCGACCAGTCGCTCCACTTCAAACCCTCACACCTGGTCTCCGATGCTAGGCCATTGGTTTCCTTGCTCGCCGCCAGCTCAGTACGAATATGGCTCAGCCAAAACTCGCTCTCGAGACCCTCTGCTCGTCTGTCCATATCCGTAGACATCTTTTCCCGATGTGGACTGAAGGTGTGACTTGCATCAGACGGCGCTGACCGGACATGCCGTCAAAGGTGCAGAGGGCTGAGGAAGGCGGCCGACAACATCCTACCCAACTCAACTTTTGGCTCACCTGGACCATGACGATACGCCCGTTAGCCAGCCTGGTCCGCAGATTTCCCCACAGCAGACACACAGGGAACACTTGGCGGGCCAGCCCTAAAGAAGGAGGGAAAGCATCCCACTGCCAGCTGGGATGTCCAATGAACGAGGCCCATCTCGGTCTGGTGCTGATCGCGCCGGCTTTGTTCTTTTCACCGTGTCTCCTGCCGAATCTGCCAGGGACAGAATCCACTAGTCGGGACAAACATTGGGGGGCGCGGCAGTGTTGGTGGGGGATGAGAAACTTGCCTCTTGGCTGACCGCGATGAGTGTGACCCTGTGATCGATCCATTGACTGGCTGAGCGGCCCCGAGCCGTTCAACATTTTTTTGTCATGTTTATCTCCGTCGTTGAAACCAGGTGACAGGAGATTTTATCGACGAGTGTCGACCGTTGGGACTGGGAAATTTGCCGTTTTCCTTTCCTAGGGACTAGGCCTGGCCGAGGGGAAACCGAAGACTGACTGAGGTCCGATCGATGACCCATCCATTTGCCGAGTCGCCGGGCCTAGAACATTGTGTGGTTTTCCCCCTACTTTGTCTCAACCATGGTTAGAGAATCTCTCTGATCAAAGCCCGCTTGACGTTCCACGAATATTGGACAGGGCGTATGCTTTCCTCGCTGTTTTTTTCCTCGCGGGTAGACGCGGGTTTGGATTGTACGGCCCATGGGCTGAGCATGCGCCGATGGCTTGGGAGATATGCGATGCCGAACGCTGTACCGCACAAAGAATTCGGGGCAACATTTGCGGTTTTGGGATCATCAAGGGCCGATTAGAAAAAGAAACTTTATCAACCGCGATTATCAGCTGCGTCGAGGGGGATGTAGCCGAGACTGCTACACCGGTGAAGGCCGAACTTTCCTTTTCCTAAGCTTTCAATAGTCGGCAAGGCGAGCACCGGAGCGGAGCGTTCCCACACCGGTGGGAGGGGGAAACTAGCTTGCGGGACGCGGCAGACTCGGTCGGAGGACGGCGTCGTCTCCTCTCCCTTGCGTCTCGGTCACCCGGAAGGGAGAGCGATGCAGCGTGAGGTGAGGGATTGGGAGATACGTCTCCGGACGGAGGGGGGTGAATGATGGATCATCTCGAAGACAGCCTGGTTCGTTCGTTCTACGAGAAACCTCCAGACGAAGCGAAGATGGAGGGTTGGCTGGCCACTGACCGGTCGGTATGCCGAGTGCTCTTTCGTGAGATTGGGTTTATGCAGGTTTGATTCCCTTGACGATTTGCCTTGTTCGCACGGGGTGCGGGTGGAACTGGCGATCTGGGGACGATATCGTCAGCATCATAGACAGGCTTCCGCAGGGGGTCTGTCTCTTTTCGCCATGCTTGCGAAGCCCCGCCTCCCTCCCTGTCGACTGTGGAGACACAATCAACGTCGAGGCATCAAGGTGACGACACAATGAGGGTTGGAGTCGTTTGCGTTGGCTCTGTAAGCGGATGGTGGTATGGTTGGTGAATTGGCGACGCTGGGCCTGGCAGAGCAGTCGCATTTCTTGCACAAATTTTGGCGTTGCGGGTGATGGCAGGGTTGATGGAAGTGGACAGGTTGGGCAGGTTCTACGAGTCTGGCGTTGCACGAATACACAACGCCTGACCGTGGTTGACGTGCTCGTCGGGTCTTTCTTGTGTGCTGCCACCCGACGGGTTAACGCGCCACGATCATGCAACCCCGGTGTGCTCCTGTCATCCTTCGTGATGCGTGGGACCTTGTCGACCTCGTGGCGATAGCTTTCGAGGCACGCTTTTTTGGCGGAGAGACCTACATGCGGCTCGACCGAGAACAGAGCAGGGTCAATTGATCTGCGTACTATGTATGACGCCTCTACCTAAGTTTGCGTCTGATTAACTGTACAAACCTCGACATGACTATACCACTAACGAGGAGGGCTCTTAGCGCCTCTAGACACAGGTAATATTTCACGCGTAATGACTCCTAGATTATCTACCTAGTCTTGCTTGTCTCTACCTAATTCAGTCACACCACAAGGCCAATTCATTCCAGGAGTATTAGTTAAACTTTTAACTAATTTCTATCTTGTGATTCTTCTTCCTGCTGCTGCTCTTACTCCAGAGGTGAATTCTACATCCCCTTTTGCTCTGAGGCATCTGACCTTGTAACAATGGCCCTCATGCTCGTGAAGACAGCATACTTCCCCGCTTCTCTTGAGCAGATTCCAGTCTTCTGGGTTGTAGTCAGGAGACATCAATTGATCCAGGCAGTAGCCGTAGCCGGGGTCTGGCGGCGCGATCGAGAGCAACGTCTTCAGTCGGCCGAACTTGGAGTCGTCCAGCAACGTCGGCAGCTAGCACGCTCGCGATCTCATCGCGAGGTGCACAGTCGTCTTCTTCAAGCACAAGGATTGCTCTCAGCCGCTGCCGCATCTTGTCCAAAGGCTCTGACCACTCAGACGTCTCTATGAGCGGTCCCGGTGACTCTGTGCGTGCCCTCTTCCGTGGCTGAATGGGTTGCCTGGAATCGTCGCGGAACTCCCAGTGCGGCGAGCCGGGCTTCTCAACGGCGGTTCTCGTCGTCGAAGCAAGTCCCTGTGAACTTGAGGGCGCTTGCTGCTTCATCGAGTCCTCTCGCCGCTTGTCTGCCGCGGCGAGGCTATCCTGAAGAGCTTTCTTCGAGTCGGCCTGTCTCTCACCGTCCTCCTCGCGCAAGCGATCCACCTCATCCCGATGCCGC